>JBBPCY010014316.1:0-15307 GCA_037974405.1 Brachyalestes nurse
GATTCAGGTGATCAGTAATCAGTACCTCATAAAGCAGAATGAGGTGCTTGTGTAGGAATTTAACAGACACTGGCATGAAACGGGCATCAAACTCACAGAGATGCTGAATTAAAAATAAGTTGCAGTGCTATATGCACAAGCACAGACTGTATATCCGTATATCCTTATGCAAAGGAATTTAGCATTACATTGTGATGCTATAACCACAATAACACTCATATTGCATTCTAGTTTTCTGATGCTTTGATTCACTTTATGATTACATGTATTAATGACTATTTCAGGTGTCAGTATGTGGTTGCCTGTTGTAACATTTGTTTTTTAGTTATGTTGTGTTTTTATACTGGTAGATATTGGGGGAACATTGTGAGCACATCTGAATTTCGGGGGCCACATATCTGACATACTAGAACAATCTACAAACCATCTAGAGCTCTTTTCATCATTCAAATGTAAAATTCCTCTTTTTTCTACAGCTTTCTAAGTATTTACACCCAATGAAATTGCATAGAACTAGAAATATTGTATCTGCAGGCCTTCATTTTTTGCCACCATACAACATTCCACACACTCCACTGTCATGCAAAATTAATCTGCATTTTCTCCATATTTTTTTAATATTTGCCTCATTATAAGCATATCTTGCCAAAAATGTGTTCCCACAACCTATGCAGAAATCAAGGCTGTTCTACTCAGCTATAGAAGCCTATTTAATTTATTTCGTTCACTGGATATTTTATCTACCCTAAAGCCTCTTAATGTCAAAATGTCTGGGAGAAGACCAAAGTTTTTACACTAATTAAAACCGTGGCCTCTTTTTCTTCTCAGTTTCCTCCTCATTGCTTCATTCATGTGAATTTCTGTCAAGTCCTCTTTCTTGTTTTGAGGTGGTTGTGTAACAGGCTCTTTGGGACTCATGCGTTAACCCTGTGGTGATGGGATTGATTTTTTTGGGGGGATAGGTGCTGCTCCATATCGATTTGGTTTTTTCACTCCTTCGTTCCAGCCTGCTACAGTTCCCTTCGAAATAATTAGGCAGTGCAGGGTCTTAGACGGACTCTAAAGATTGCAATGCAGTTTCGGTGGCCTTGTGGCGGTTGTTCTATTGCTCTGATCTGAAAAACTCTTTTGTGTTTTGTTTACTCATCTACAACATACTATGAAGCATTCGTAACGTACTCATGATTCCAGCTGCCATTCCAGTGGTATCTACACTGACGTTTAGATCCAACAGGCTGTAACCGTGGAATCTGACTCATTCCAGGCTGTTGAGAACTTGAATTAAAGATCTCAACCTTTTGTGTTGAGTTATTTTTTTTATCTTCGTGGCTTGTTTGCAGTGAAATATTCCATTATATTTAGATTAAAAACTTTCTCTTGAAAACAATGCCTCCCAAGGTTTCCCCAGAAATAAGAAGTCAGTGTTGAATGAAGCAGTCAGAACAGGGTTGCAGATGGTCCTCGGCTGGACAAGATGCAACCATTCCAGTGACTGTCCACTCGACAAAAGGTCTTTACTCAGACAGAATGATTTTCTTTTTCAAATAGAGCTGTGGCCAGGACAACCTTTGTTGAGGCCTAGTCCAGGACTAGTCTGAATCAAGACCAAATCCAAAGAGGTTTGAGTCCAAGTCAAGACCGAGTTCAATTGAGAGAAACAGAGTTAAGACCGAGACAGAAAAAAGAATTCTCTTTGAGGCTTACTCACCTGTTTCTACTTTTGTGTGATGCTGGTGACACAGTATATCTTCTATTTTGCACTATTTTTATTTGTAATGATCAAAAAGCAAGTCTTTCCTGGCTTGTGTTTGGTCACCAGGAAACCAATGGCAACGCCTGTTCTAGATGGACTTTGACAGAAATAAACCAATGCCTGTTTTCTGAAAAGCTCATGAATCAATGATTTTGCTGACCATCGTAACCATTTCCTTTTGTTGTGAGGAGTCAATTTGTCAAATGTTGCGGTTGCTTTTGTGCCTCGATTGATTTTTGTTTGTTTGTTTGTTTTTTATTCGCCAAGGCAGCATAGATTTTGGGCCGGCTCCCACAGAAAAAGGCAGCTGGACTCGGCCCAGACTGCTTAGGATATTTGACGAGACCGATGGCTGAGACTAAGACAAGACTGAGTCCAATTACCAGCATGTCCAAGACAAATCCAAGACCAGACTGGTGACAGTGTTTTTTTTCCAAGCGACTATCCTGCGAATGGACACTTTCACACTGACGACGAGGTGATTTTTCTCTGCAGAAGGAATGCATTCAACCAATCAGGGCTTACGTTGTAGAAACACCCCGCTAAGCAAGTGTCAAAACACAAGTGTGTAAACTTTTAGTGTGATGGCGACATCTCACATGTATTTTGTATCTGAAAACTCAGCATTGTTTGAGAAAAGCAAGAAAAACTATAACAACTTATTAATAAAAAGAAAATGATAATTAAAGCACTGCATATGACTCTAGATATGCTGGATAATGATGTACACAGTAAATTGCACTAAATTGTTCTGTATATATTTTAGCTTAAAGCCTAACTCTCTGTATTACTGGATTGCTGATAGCCTAATAGCAGTCTGCCAAACTGCTTGTTAACCAGAGTTAAGAGTTCTGAACCTTTCGTACCTTCGTACCTTTTTTATACAAGCTAAGATGCATTTTGGCCTTTTTGGAGGGAGAGGTTGCTCTCTGTCCGTTCCTCCTTCTACTGTGCTGTCATTGTATTTTGTGTAATTGTTGACAAGCGGGAGGAAGGACACATCTGATCTGAGTGTGAGAGTGTAGGGAGCTTGTGAGAGCAGAACAGAAGTTTCTGGTGAAACCTCAACAACTAATTTGCAGAGATTGCGGTGATGGAGAGCTGTATACTGTTTAATATGGTGGTCATGTGGTACCTGTTAACCCCATTAATTTAGTGTAGAATCAGGTAATGCCCTGTCCTGCAGAACTTGTCCTGTTCTGTCTGATTGATATGGGTGTGTTTAAATACACACACTGGAAGGAGGGTTGTACCTGCTGATGTTACCACGGTAACAGCCCCTAATGACAGTAAAAACTAATTCAAAATTTCTTTACTTCGTACATGCAAATCACAAAAGGACAGTTTCTTGCTCTCTCTCTCTCTCTCTCTCTCTCTCTCTTTCTTCCCTTCCATCTTTCCCTTTCTCTCTCTCGCTCTCTCTCTCTCTCTCTCTCTCTCTCTCCCCTTCCCTCTTTTCCCTTCTCTTTCCTTCTCCTTTCCTTTCTCTCTCTTTCTCATACTTTCTTCCTGCCTCTCTTTCACTCTTTCACTATCTGTCTTTCCCATCTCTCTTTATCTTCCTTCTTCTATCATCTTTCTTTTTCCTTCTTTCTTTCTTTTCCTTTCTCTGTCCATCTGTCTGTCTTTTTGTCTGCCCCTCCCTATCCATCTTTTCCTCTACTCTCTCTATTTCTCTTTCTCTTATTTCTCTCTCTTAATTTCTTTCGTACTTTCTTACTGCCTCCCTTTTACTGCCTCCCTTTCCCATCTCTTTTTCCACTCTTTCTTTCTTTTACCTTCTCTGGCCATCTCACTCTCTTTCTCTCTCTCTCTCTCTCTCTCTCTCTTTTCAGAGTTCACTCAGGGGTCAGTAGCCCCTCCCCTTATTTCTCAGACAGATGCTCAGCATGCCACAGTCAGATATACTGCCACCAGGGCGCTAACACACTAACTCAAACACACAAAACCACTCATCAGCTCCCCAGCCACACACTCCGTCAGCCAGACTATTCAACTATTCCCTCAAATCTCTGCACTCCATTTACTCACAAATAAACACTCTTGGACCTTCAGAGCTTTAGTCGTGCCAGTTAGTGGTTAGCTTTTAGAAGTCGCTGTTATTGTCAGTGAAAGAAAAAAAAACAAAACATGTTTTGATTTGATAGTAATCATTTCATAACGATTCATTGAAACAAGCAAGGAAATTCTGTTGAAAATGCAGATTTGCATTAAAAAATAAATACTTTTGTGTTTTAGATGCTTAAAAATAAATGTAAAAAAATAAATAAGTAAACATAAACTTACATTAAAAAGAATTTGAGCTCTTTTTATCAAGCAAAAGGATAAATGCTTACAAGTCACCTGCAGGAGTGACAATATGACATCAATGAGCCTTTCTAAAAAAGATACAGTTACCAGATTCAGTTCATGGCATCTCATCTTCAGAAGTTAGTTGAGTGATTTGTTGAAGCAGTAGGAAAGAAAGAAACAAGATGTCCTCACTTTGTTGATTCAGCAGCGTCTGTTTTTATTGTTTCACTGTTTTGACATCACACGACAATAATAGCCTCTTTTTGTTTAAGGAGACAGTTCTTATCTACCTGACAAAACCCACCAGACTCTGTGGCAATAGAAACTGAAAACATGAAATGTAAATGAATTGCTGATTAGATGCTAAGATGCTGTGAGTGTGCTTTACTTAAATGAATAATGTAACTAAGTAATCACATTCGAACAGTATAGCAAACAACAGTAATGATTCTTAACTTGAAAGGGTTAAGAGATTTGTTTGACCTCAGTTCCACTTGACATTATAAGACAAATATAAATGGCAGGATTTGTCAGGTCGTGCCTGTTCTTGCAAAGATTTTTGCCAGCGCCATTCCGTGTTCCTTGTTATGTCCTCCATTATATTTTGCAAGAATGCAGGACTGAACTTGCTCCAGTGTTTTGAAGTTTTATGATTGCAGTGTAATTCTCCTGCTGCGCTGCAGAGATGTCAGTTAGGCAGTATTGATTTGGCTTTAGATAGTGTGCTTCTCTAACAATACAGTCTTATTTTATGGAATGAAAAAAATACACCTTTGCCACTTTTAGAAGTTTTTGACATTGCAACAAACAGTAACTTTGTCCAAACCTGACTCAAACCTGCCTGCACACAATGTAAATCAAATATAAAATATGAATGTCGTTTGTTATGTAACTATATAATGAACTGTGTAATTATGTTTAAAGAATATAGTGAAATGACAACAATTACCAAGTCGAGTCCGACTTATTTTGTATAGCGCTTTTCAGAACAGACGTGACAAAGCATCTTTACAGCTGTGGCAGTGGCAAGAAGGAACCGCCTCAGAGCAGTTCCCATCCTTACACTTACTCTGCGTTACAGACCAAAAGATTTCCCTTGGTTAATTTTGAATAATGTGATAATTTGAAGTTGAGTTGAGCAGCTAATTCTAATTGTGCTTTTTAGCCCAGCGCAGCATTTTAGCATATTTTCCCCTATTTTTCCCCTTTTATTATTAGACGAACAGCCCTGCAGTCAACTGACTAAGCATTAATTACACATATTCAAATAACAAGTGAGTCACAGTGCACATCACAGGGTTAACCTGACCAGTAGCGAGCTGTTTTTGATTTATGTTTTAGCAAGTCACTCTGAGAGTACTGTGTGTTTCGCAGGTAGTTATGATGTCCTTGCTGTATTTGTGTGTGTGTGTGTATTTTAACATGTCACAGTTCACCAAACATGTCAACACATTCCGTCTGTGTGTTTGGGGGTCAAACATGAGTCACAGCTTGGGTGACCACCTCAGCCCTGTAAGAGACGTGTCACCAGCAGTGCACGTTTCCACAGCAGTTGTTCTTGCATTGATGGTAATCTGCACAGGAACGCCTGCTTCCACATTCAAGCCCACTCTCACAATACATCGCCTTCAACTTGGTCCCACTCCTGTCCACGCTCCCTTACCGCTGACATCAAATAGTCTAAGTAAAAGCAATTTGCATGTTGGTCACATTATTGATTGCTTTGTCACTATTTTTAGCTTATTACCTTTTTTTAAATACTTTATTTTAAATATCTTTTATCTTTTTGCTTAGGCTGTTCTTTTCATTTTTTCTACGTATCTGTAGTCCTGATCCCGCCTGCTCTGGGCTGGGAAACGGCTCGCTCCTGTAGATGACACTGATAATTAGTCCCACATCGCAAGAACACAGGCCTCTAATTTGAACCAGTCAAAGTCATTCTTTGTTTAGAAAGAAGTGCTTAAAACTTTCATGAGATAAAATCATAGTGCTTGGATTCCAAGACATGGAATGAATAGGCCTATTTTTTTAATGGGCAGTGTCCATGGCAATTCAGGAAAATTATGAACATTATAATTACAAAATCACACAATGTAATACATAGTTATGCAAAGAATTACGTATTTTTCATTTCATAGAAATGCTTTGCAGTGCTTTGTCCTGTTATTTACTATTTGTATAAGGATGGGCATGCTATTTTTCAGCAGCATAACTAATAGCCTGCAGTACTTCAGTGTCTAATACAATAAACAGAAAGACAGAATATGCTGGTCCTGAGGAAAAACAATGAAAAACAAGAAGTCTGTTTTAACCCTTAGAAGTCTAGAGCTATTACTGTTTTGCTGAGTTTGATCCCCAGTGATGCCACAGCCATCAGAACTGTTGGTCTCACTCTCTCTGGGTGGGTAGGATGGCCCTTCCTGTCCCCACATCACTTAGCATGATGCTAGCCAGCTTGGACATCTGCTAGCTGACATGACAGAATTAGCATTTTCCCCCCAGCAAGTAAAAGCTGTCCAGTGACTCTTAAGGAACAGGTTCTAACCTTCAACCTTCCAGTGTTGGTGGCATTGTGTGATAGGAAGTATCCTATATAAAAAAGCTACACTTTTGTTTTTACAGTTTTTTTAAATAATGAGATGGAACATATGCATCAAAGAATGTACTGATAATGCCATGTAAAAGGAACAAAAACAGGGTTTGATGCAGAATACAGAAACTAATAAAAATAATACCTGTTTAAAAACGTTGCATTGTTATAATGTTAAGAATTTAAAAGACAGTGACTATAACTTTAGTTTTATAGAAGTTCCAAAACACCAATTTTCTCTCAAAATGGTTTAGATTGTCACCATGCACCACACCCCCTCCCACCACTTGCACAGAGTGAAAATGCTCAGCTAGTTCAGAGACCCTCTCTGATATTTAAGAGACTTTAAGAGAATTCAGATTGCAGATCCACCTGGTCTAGTTAATGCACATAGTGTGAACACAGCAGTGCACTCACAGATTCACAGAGTGATTTATGACCTTCACTTTGTTATCTAGTGAGTGGAATTGGAAAAATTGAAGTCTACATGTTCTGCTTTTCTTTTCAATGGAAAAATCACAAATAATGTGGCAAAAAGGCATTCTACATTTGTGTCAGTGAGCTGTGAGGGAAAAATGATACCTAAAAGAAGAGCTGTTTTAAGACCCAGGAGTGTTTACTTTGTGGAAACAATCTTCTCTTTCAGCAGTGTCGTGTTTGTGTGTACCCACAGAGAGCAGGTTACTGACCTTGCTCAATGTCCTTGAGAAGGAGGAGGAAAAATTGAGACAGTGCTCAGTTCACAAAAACTTGCTTTAATCAAACTTGATGCGTTACTTTAAAGTCAACCTGAACTCCAAATGATGTTGTTTGTTTATATTCCTGGCCATATTAAGGCACTATTTCTCCAGTAAAATCTTTTCAAGACAAAATTCCTATTTTTTTCTATATTCACCTACTGTTCTCTGTCAGCGTGCTCGAGGAGTGTTATTGATTTTAACTGCCAGCTTCTATTTTTCCACCAAATCCTCCAAAGAATAGGCAGCATGCTATTTTGGTAGCTTTTAATGATTAGAATTGTGAAACTATAAGAACAATATATAACTAGAATAAAAAATGAGACTGTTGTTTACATGAGTACTAATTGAGTGACCAAGATCAATAGTCTTGAATTATAATCTGTGAGTCTAAAGTGTACTGTGCACTGTATTAAATAAAGCTACATTTACATTTTTTAATAATGAGATACAACATATGTATTAAAGAATGTAGTGATGATACCACGTATAAGGCACGAAGACAGGGTTTGATACAGAAACAAATAAAAATAGTACCTGTTTAAAAAGTTATCAAACGTAAGCAGTATTATAATGTTAGGAACTTAGAACACTGTGACTATAACTTTATAGATGTTTTCTTGATTTTCACCATGCACCACATCCCACTCCCACCACCTCCACTGAGTGAAAATGCTCAGCTAGTTCAGAGACCCTCCCTGATATAGTGTTTCACCTGGAAACAAGGATTCGTATTCACATTGACTTTAAGAGAATTCAGATTGCAAATCCACTGTCTAGTTAATGCACATAGTGTGAACACAGCAGTGCACTCACAGATTCACTGAGTGATTTATGACCTTCACATAGTTGTCAGTGGCATACCAAATACCTCCCACTCTCTCTCTCTCTCTCTCTCTTTCTCTCTCTCTCTCTCTCTCTCTCTCTCAGGCCCCTGATACTGGGAGCAGTGAGAGCCTTCCCTTCTTCTCTATCTCTTCTCCTTATTCTTTCCCTACATTTCTCTCTCTCCCGCACTTTCTCTCAGTAAATCAGGAGGAGTTCTGAGCTCCTGCTTCCTGTCTAAAGGTTTTCATCAGTGTCACAGGAGACTCGCGAGAGGGAACATTTTTAGCTTGTTCGATCTGCAGTAGTTCTGAAGGCTGGGAGACAGGAGACGGTACTGCTGTAGACGAGAGAGAGAGAGAGAGAGAGAGAGTATTTATGTATGTGCGCGTTTGAGATTTGGAAGGTCATGTCTGGAGGTGTGAGGAGAGCACTCTGGAGAAGGTCTCACTACTACGGGCTGCTGGGTGGGTCCAGACACTGGAGGGGCCGATCACGAAGCCGCAGTCGTAAAGCCAACAGGGGTAACTACAGCTTCATCATCCTCATATTAACTATTACTGTTCAGTCAACAGGGTTAACTATTTACGGTTTCACACGTTGTACTGAACTACATTTAAACTGAGTGCGCTGTGTTTATAATGGAACATGTAGTTGATCAGTGCTGTTTAAGTACTGACAATATTGCAAAATGCTCCGAAAACCACATTGATACATAATTTATCATGATAATTTGCCATATTGCCAAGCCCTACGCACAGCTTCAGAGTCTTCCAATCAACTTGTACTGTACGGTCAATAGGAGTAAATACATCTTCCTGCAACTATACAGCCAAATAGTTTGGCCTGTATTGTAAAAGTAGATACATGAAGATGTTTTGTGGTACATGCCATGACATGACAGTACAATTTTAGTTTTTTTTCTGCGGTTTTTTTAAGTAAAAATGGTGCACATGAAAAATGTCTAGTATGTGGCTATCATTGTTCCACCACCATTAATCTCCGTTTTTTATTTTTATTAAATGTATTTTGGTCTCACTGTTTTTCACACTCTTACTGCGTGGTGTCATCACAGTAACAGCTAATACCGCTGCTTCTTTAGATTACACCTCCTGGTTTTATTGGCCAGTGGAGGCCTCTCAAATTAGCACAGTATGTTTATTTCACATGCATACACTTAAACAGACTGCCAGCATGGATGCAAAAATGCAGAGCAGCTAACAGAAAAAACCTCCCAAAGGAGTGCTGAAATTTCATTGCATTTGGACGAGAAAACTTTGGGAACCGTATTAAGTGGGTAAAGAATGTAGACGTGGGTAAATAACGCAGCATCGTGGGTGTTAAAGTACTGATTAGAGTGGGAAGCAGCCTCGCATAAAACAGCACACAGGACAAAGTAAACTTACAAACTCGTGCCCAGATTTCTGATCCTTAGAGATAATTATTGGACTCCGTGGTAAATGTCTGGGCTGAGTTTTTTTTTATTACTAAGGTTTTTATTCAGTTTTAGGATATCAGAAGGGTTAAAGCTGCTTCTTTTCTCTCTGATTGATGGTTGCACTGGTTTAAGTAAGCCTGTCCTGTGATCATTTTCTCCTCTGGGCCTGTGAAACATTAAAGATCTCCAACCTCTCAGTGATTGCCAAAAGTTTGGGGACACTCACCCTCTAAATGCCAAACCTGCTTATTTTATCCCTTTGTTGTGATGTCAACATTCATCCTTTTTGTGGTGTTGAAACCTCTTTGGGTCAAAGGAGTTTCAATGTGTACTTTTACTGATAGTTAAGAAAAGAAAACTATGATTATATCATTATTTAGCGTAGCCTTCTCTTTATAGCCTTGTGTAGCCTTCTCTTTATATCAGGGCAGACACATTGAGGAACATGAAAGCTGAGTGTATTAGCTGAGTTTATTAGAAAATAGCTGTTTACTAATAGAAGGCAACATGTGTCCAGACCTTTGCCAGGCAGTGTGCATTCTGAGCTTTCCATACATACGAGCACATTATGTAATATAAATCCTGTTGACCTGTGAGAACCTGTGTTGTAATGAATGGTGTAATCTCCATACGGAATGCAGCCAGAGCTTTAATCTTTAAGCTTTAAGTTTCCTCTCTCTTTGGCTCTGCTGTGCAGCCGTTGAGCTGTAAACTGAGCTAAGACCTGATAAGAATTTGGAGTTGTTTTGACTGGGCTGACGGTTCAGGTCATAAAACTGCCCCTTAAGCAAAGCTTCCAATTAACCATTTTCTGCGGGACTGAGTGGCTGGCAGCTTGGTCCTTTGAAGGCATGACTATTGTGACTTTTTTGCATTGTCCAGTAAGAGATGGGGACGTTGAGTGCAGGACAACTGAGTAAATTCCAGATGAGTGAAATGAGCAGTAATCTGCATGCTGTGTGTCTGAAAGCTTCAGTGAGTTTCAGTGACATCACAAGCCTGGCAGACTTTAGTGTGAGCCCATTTGTTTACCAGCTACTGAGCAAAATAACAGTAATGAGGAGGCAACTAGTGTGTCTACAGTCAACACACAAACCTTTTCAGCTGGTTTCCTCCCTCCCTTCTATCGTCTTTTCTTTCTTTCTTTCTTTTACTTTTCTATCATTTTGGCAACAAGTGTGTCCATAGTAAGCACAGACCTTTTTTTTCTTTCTTTCTTACTTTTTCCTTCTTTCTTTCTTTCTTTCACTTATATCATTGTATTCATCACCGTTTTCCTTCTGTCCTTAATTCTTTTTGTGTAATTCTCCCCCTTTTACTTTCTTTCTTACTTTCTGTCTTTCCTTTTTATTCTTTCTTTGTCAATTTCTTTTTTTCTTCCTTCCTTTTTCTTTCTTTCTTTCTTCCTTTGTCACTTTCCTTCTTTCTTCCTCTCACTCTCACACTCAACACACATAATTTTGTTCATCACTGTTGTATTCTTTCTTTACTTTGTTTAAGTGGATTTTTTTCTTTTTTTCTTTCTTTCCTTCCTTCTTTCTTTCCTTCCTTGATGAACACATTCAAATCATGTCAAATTGTTGTATCACTCTCTCAGCATGAGACCTGCTGATCTGAAGCTCTGTTTTAGTTTCATTTTTTTCCATAACTCCTTCTTTTTCTGTTTTTGAAACTGTGATCGCTTAGTTTCTCTTCTCTTTTCACTGTTCTTCCACTCTCAGACTGTCATTCACTTCATGATCTGTACTTTTCCCCACATCTCTAAGATTTATGAACGAATCTATAGTGTGTGTGTCTGGATTTGAAGCGCATAGAGATGTTCCAGAACTGCAGAGAAACCTCATTTCCAGACACCCGCTGAGTGTGAGCTCTGAGACAACACACTGACTTCACTGAAAGTCTGCGAGTGTCTCCAAGAGTTCCTGCAGTGCTTAAAGTTGATGAAGCTCCACTTTGGAGAAGTTTGGAGATGAAAGGTGCTTGTGCAGCAGAAGAATGGGAACTGATGGCTGAGGAGAGAGAGAGAGACGCATCACGTCTCTCTTGCCTTTTCTAAAGATGAAGCAGTGTTCGGAGTCAACACGCGCTCATGGAGACAGGTGCAGTCAGGAGTTCTGCCGTGCGTATCTCATGGTACACAGTACAAATCCAGGCACAGTACAGGCCCCACAGGCACGTGGAGATTGACTTTTCAATGCTGTGTTACCCATCTGCTCTCTCTGACTTGCTGCTAATGCCATCTGATGGAAGACCGCAGAGTTAGTTTGCATGTAATGTCACTTGCCTAATGCACTTGTTCAACTGTGTGAAAATAAACACAACTACAAGACTTTTTCACCACCATACCTGCCATTGTCACCTGTCCTCAGAGATGTGAGAAGAAATTAAATTTTAGATTTAATTGAAATTAAAATCATGTTAGTGTAGTAAAGGCTTGCTGTCTGCTTGGTAGCGCCTAGATGTTATGTAGAGATGGGCCCGATCCGATATGATATCGGTATCGGGTGCGGTATAGCCGTAAATCCGATATCGGATATTGGTCGGACAGCCCCAATCTCTATATTCCAGTTCGCAGCTTGCTCTGGACCTTAAAATTGACGCTGTGTAGTACGAGATGCATCAGCAGACAACCCAAAAGCGAAAGGAATATCAGAGAAGACTATTAGCTCTCCCTCAAGACCTCTTTGGGGTTTGTTCAGGGGTAATTTTGTGTGTTTGTTAGCTGGTTTTGTCCTCTCCCCCTCTCTCTATCTCTCTAAACACGACGAGGCTAAAGTTGGGCATCTTATAACTCGGCCGGTCCACCTTAAATACAGAAGTGGTTAGATTACACTCTGCCCATGTCGTGTCTCATAATTCACGTAATTTAAAATGTATTCGCTTGCAGTGTATTTTCTACACAGTTGTTGCTGCTAAAACTGAAATAATACTTTAACTATTTATTTGATTCAGCCAAGATTGTTGTGTTTTAGATATTTACAAAATTTCACAGCTGTTGCTGCTACCTTTTTGTGAAATGTGACGTGAATAAATTCTTTTGAAATGCCTTTAAATTCACTTCTAATAAGTGCTTAGTAGTTTATTTGTTCTGTGATGTAACCTTACCAACAAACAGCACAATTTCAACAAAAATAATGCTAATATTATAGTAAAAAGATGTATTATATCGGAATCTGTATCGCTATCGGTATCGGCAGTCATGTATCGGAATAGGATCGGAACTGGAAAAACGTGGATCGGCCCATCACTACTTATCAGACAACAAAGACCCAGGGAAAAGTGGTCCTGCATCACATAACACATATCAGTTGGTCTCATTGGCTGCACTTAGGAATGGTCAGCAGTAAACTGGGTCAGCCGACTGAACTGGAAAGGCAGCAAAACAAATAGCCAAAGCATCAAACCCCAGCCATAATTAATCAGCGGCGTGGCCATTTTTGCTGCGTATCATCTGAAAGCTGCAGAGCTCTGCTGAAATTCCAGTCTATGGGAATAAGAGAGTTAAGAGAGTGACTTAGTACGGCAAAATAATAAGCTGTTACCTCTCATATCTTGCAAGAACATGATAATTAAGTCATTTCCACACTATTCCAAGTTGTGGCCACGCATTAGGATCCCATTCCCGTGTCCAAGAGTGTCATCAGCAAGGCTTCAGAGAAAGAATCCTACTGTTGCCATGTTTTCTCCGTAAAGAAGCCAATGGGCAGATGTTAAATTTGGCAAATGTTTGAAACGCGTAACTACTGATCTTAAGATGAAGCACAAATGAGAATGTTCTACCCAAGCTGTTCTAATTTATACTCTGTTAATGTTAACTTATGCTGGGCGACTGACATTTTCGGAGAAACATCAACTTAGCGTTCGCTAAGTATTTATCCCAAACCAACAGCAAACTGTATTGTCATAGAATTATAGCAGTTTATATACAACTGTATCTTGTATAGTGCGACTACAACACAGTAGTTGTAGAATTAACTACTATGCTGATTGCCCTAAAGCCAGTTTCATGTAAAAGTAAAGAAGCGATGTTTTGTTACTGTTGATCTGTCAGGAGTTAAGAACACTGTCCTGACTTTTCAAATAGGAACACATGGCTGAGTGGACGTTTTCATTGATTTTTTCTTAGCTGGAGCTCGGAAATTCCAATTTAAAACACAGTATACACTTTTTCTGACTTTGAAACGCTGGATCACACAGTAACAAGCAGCTACTTTCACTTTCCCGCCAGATTCTATTCCCATTTCTAAAAGAATAAAGTCCTTTTCAGCTTGAATGAAGAATTCATTAAGATTTTTCAAGAAAAATGTGTTTCACACAAACGTTGACTGACATTCAGTAACTGGCTAATGATGTCTATTGTAAGTGTGGTTTGAGTCTACGTTCCTAAGCACAGAGAAACGCATCAAAAGACGTGTCGCTGGTAATCAGCAGTTTGCCACAGATGCTCTAGACAAAGACTTCTCTGGAAAAACGTTTAAAAGAAGATGTACAGTTAGATCAAAATCCTTCAAACTGTTGTTCTTTATCGCTGTGTATCATTCCCATCGAGATAAATTGATTCTGGTCTCTGGAACCGGCTGCTTGTCTCTCCAAGACTGCTACGCCACCTCTTCAGCTTATCCAGGCCTGAAGATGCACACTCAGATTTAACTAAAATCAAATCTGTGCTCAGGTAGCGCTCCAAAGAGTCGAACGCTCTAAAGTCATTTCACTCTAATGCAATTACACCATTGATTTTAAGGCAAAGTGCAGATTCAATTTCCAATACTTTTCAGAAGGAAAGAGCTTCTGGGCCCAATTATCATGAAACTCCGAGGTGTTTTATCCTTTTCAGGTGAAAGAAAAAAAAAATAGCCGGGGGCCTCGCTCGCTCGCTCGCTCGCTCAGGACTGCGCTTTACATTCTGAAGCCATCCGATTCGAACGGAAGCGTCCTAAAGGAGGATTTAATGGCGAGCATCATAAAGGAGGATTTAACGGGCAGGAACTCTGATTGGATTAGAGAGAATTCCATGGCGGAGTGATCACAGTTAATCATAGTTAGAGACTAATTACCATGTAAGTGATCGGTTTCAAGGCCGGTCAGAAAACTGTCTGGGAAAGTCGGGGGGACATGTAGGCAGGAGGCAGCCCTCACACCGTTCAGCCCCAGGCGACAACAAAATACCTCGCAGGCATCGAGAGGACAGTCAGGCTTCTGTCTGAGTGAAGGCAGCGAAAGTGTAAAAAATGGAAATGAGAGCAGCAATATGACAGATTTTACACAAGATGGTTATTTCTGGGACTTTAACCCTTAGAAGTCCAGAGTTATTGTTTTCTATCTACTGCATTTTTGCAGGGATGTTGTTTTGGAGCCACGGATGGCTGTGGCATCACCAAAGATTGACCTCATGATCTACAGAAGACACGTCCACTACCCCCAGTTCTTACAGTTAAATTTTACTATTAATGAAGTTCTGTAATGGCTCACAATTACATTCTGTAACACGTTTGACCATACATGTGTAGCCATACAACACCCATTCAAAACAGATCAGTTCTACAGTAACATCAAAGTAAACTTTATATTCTCATCTACAGCTCCGGAAAAAATCAGGAGACCACTGCAGTTTATTTTTAAATCAGCATCTCTATGAGTGTGAAACCATTCCAGTCCAGTGTCTGTTAAATTCC
>JBBPCY010014326.1:0-15305 GCA_037974405.1 Brachyalestes nurse
GGATAAAGAGCATGTTGGAGATGTGACCTGCCACGTACAAAATCATGTTAGCCAAGGAAAGAAGACGATTGAACTACATTCATGTCCAAGTAAGTCTCTTAAGGTGTTCAGATTATTGTGTGAAAATTAACAACAACAATAACAGTGATGCAGTGGTACTTATTGTAGTCACTGTTTTCAAGGAAGAACCCAAACACTCTGTTCAAATTTCTGTTCACTTCAGTTCAAATTGATTAACTAAACATTCTAGTTAATAGACAAGATTTAATTCGACGTAGCAAAACTAAACATGTAATTAATCAGTAAATGAATGAACAAACTGTCATATTTCGGGCTGGTTTGCCCTGGCAGAAGGCACAGATGTAGACAGATATGGTTGAGGTTTCTTTGTCTTTGTCTGTCTTTTCAAAACAGAAACAAAAAGCAGGCACGATGGCCGATAATGCTAATATAAGAGAACCAGGGCAAACACAACCTTCAGGGTTCAGTGAGGGAGGAAAGACAACTCAACTAAACAGAAAGCAGGCTTTTAATCTGTTTACGTATACCCCCCTTCTGCCGTTAGATGGCTGTTCCGCCGGCTGTACGGAAGTAGTAAATCGTTTATTTCAGCATGATTGGTTTATTAAAAGGACGATTGCACTTCAGAAACCAATAGGTTGCTAGGTTGCTTTGAAAGAGCCCTCCCCAGAGTCTCTACGACACTCTTACAGCAAGCTACAGCCCAAAATATCTGGTGACCCAATCAGGCGCTCTGGCTTTGACGGACAATTGCTTGGTCCACTTATTTTCTAACCGAAATTTGCATGCAGGGCCGTGTAGCAAATCCAAAGACCTTTCCATAGGTACGTCATTTGTGGGGCTGGGTTCTCTCTGGGCTGTATAAACACGGGAGAGCTGATCTGAGACCAGAGGTGCCTGTGAGTCTGGGGCGAGCGTTTGGATATATAAGTCAATTGTTTTCGGCTCAAATGAAGGAAAAACACACAGAAGACCATACTGAGGATATTTCAG
Source organism: Brachyalestes nurse (assembly GCA_037974405.1). Taxonomy (NCBI): domain Eukaryota; kingdom Metazoa; phylum Chordata; class Actinopteri; order Characiformes; family Alestidae; genus Brachyalestes; species Brachyalestes nurse. Next base: position 1,015 of record JBBPCY010014326.1, read on the forward strand.
AATATTTTGAGGACATTTGATGGGGATAATTGTCCAGCAAATACGATTATCCATGGAAAATAGCAGAGACGCTCAGAAGATACGCTCCGTGAGTCGCACCAGGGAGTCGCTCCAGGAGTCCGAGCTGAATTCCTTCAAAAGTAAGAAACTGGGAATTATGACACTTCGCTTTATATAAGCTGGCTGGATGTGATAAAAGGTGTTTTCGAGTTGATTTGGTGATGTTTTATTGTGTTTTGAGTGAGTTTCCTCGTGTTCTGTGGCTTTGTTTACGTTCAGATCTCAAGTGGTGGGCGGGCTGAGTCGACTCATTGAACAAGAATGAATGTCAGAGAAGCCTGTGTTCCTCTTTTGTGCTCGAATTTTGAACATAAGTTCACAAGACCTGTGGCTATTGATATCCATTGTTTTCAAAAAAATTCCTTGGAGCTGGACGATAACAATTGCTGATATCTAAGAGTGCTCACACACAAGCATTACATACTACTGAATTTTATCCTGTTTTGCTCTTTTTCAAATAAGTTGGCATATGTTACTTCTCAGGCACATGAAACTTCAGAGTCTTAGATTCGAAATTAGTCCAGCCGCAAACAATAATAACTTTGTATGACGGAATGTATAAAGTTTAATGCAGAATTCAAGATGACCGCCAAAATATAGGGGTGGATGTTAACAGAAGCACGTGTTTCATCATTATACCAGGGAGCCAGCTTTTTCTGTCTGACTTTTTTACGTACAACGTAGTCTAGTGTGGATCGAAGAGAGTGCTCAAATCATTCAGTTAGGTTATCTAGGTCTGCTGGACACGATGGAGTGCCAAATGTGGTTGATATTTCTGGAAGATTCTCAATTAAACTATGAGCTGTGTCAGACGTAATTGCACGATTAATATGAAAGCGAGGGGACATACTTAAATTATGATTAGGATGAAGATCACATGTAATGAGGCTGTGATCTGAAATGACTGTAGACAGAGGAAGAATAGCTATGTTATCCACATTAACGCCAAGCGTCAAGATATGGTCATGTGTATGGCCACAGCAAGTTTGATGATGGTGACATCTCCGATAACATTTGTTAATGTACCCCATCACTGTCTCAGCATATTTATTTATGTCTGTGTGTTGGCCAGTGGTCACGGCTTCTCTGAAGATGCTCCAGTCTGTGCACTCAAAGCAGTCTTGCAGGGCTTCAGTAGCTCCCTCTGGCCATGTTCTGATCAGCTTTGTAACTGGCTTTGCTCTCTTCAGCAGTGGGCTGTATGCTGGAGTGAGCATTGTCCAGTGTCCAGTGTATTTGCTCCTCTGGTTGGGAAGTTGATATGTTGGTGGAATTTGGGTAAAACAGTCTTTAAGCTTACATGGTTAAAGTCGCCAGCAACTACAAAAGACCCTTCAGTGTGGCGAGATTGCAGGTCGCTGATGGCCTCATATAGCTTGCGTAGCGCCTCCTTAGCATTAGCATCGGGAGGAATGTACACCGCCACAATAACAATGACACTGAACTCCCGCAGCAAATAATAGGGCCTGCACTTCACTGCCACGAATTCCACCAGCGATGAACTGTGTTTAAAAATCATACCTGTGTTTCCATACCATTCTGTGTTGATGTACACGCACAGTCTGCCCCTGCAAGCTTTTCCACATCTGCTCACGTCTCTATCCGCACAGGTAGCAGGTAGCCCCACTAGCTGTACGGCTGCCTCAGGGATGTTGTCGTTCAGCCAGGTTTCAGTAAAAATGAAAATGCAGCAGTCCCTCATTTCATGATGTGCAGCTCTCTGAAGTCGAATGTGGTCGAGTTTGTTGTCCAGTGAGAGGATGTTTGCCAGTAGGACAGATGGAAGAGCTGGCCTGGTTGGATTAGCCTTTAGCTTAGCTCGGATGCCTCCCTGCTTGCTGCGCTTCCGGGCCCGCTCACACCGTTTGCGGCATCTCTTAGCTGGGATGGTCATAGCAGGCAACCCGGGGGTGGGCTCCCGGAACAGGCCAAGCTCATGGAGCTCTATTGTCAGGGACTGTCTGCGGTCAAGTTCTTGTCTTTAGGGGTGGAGGTAGCTCAGTGGGTAGGATACTTGCTGCTGGACCAAGAGGTCATGGGTTCGAATCCTACTTTCAGTATACCACCACTGGGTTCCTGAGCAAGACCCTTAACCCCAAGTTGCTCCAGGGAGGCTGTCCCCTGTAGTTAGTTGATTTCCAGAAGTACGCAGCGGTTGTATGTGAGTCTTTGTACATCTCTCACACATGTTTCAATTACCAAAAAAGACAACAGACATAGAAAAAAATAAGTACACCTATTTGGGATCCAGAGTAGCCAATGTGTCTAGCTGACGCTATCTTGGATCTCAAAGACACCTGCCTTGGAGATGCTGACATTTCACAATGAGAATCAGCTTCAAGAGGTTTCTCCCAGTCTTTGGATTGGTCTTCTCCCAGTCACAGTTGTCTCTGCCGAACAAAGCTTTTCAAAACTAAAGCTCATTAAAACATACATGCATTCGTCAATGTGTCAGGAACGTTTAAGTGGTCTGGCTTTCATCAGCATCAATAGTGACATTGGGGTCAGTCATATGATGATCTGTTTGGTGAATTTGTAACCAGGAAATGCAGATGTGTGCCTCTGTAGAGCCTCTATGCTTGTTATTTGTACTTATTTTATGTATGTCACCCCACCAAATGGGGACTTGGAGAGGGGGGCAGAAGCCTATGCCACCCCAACTCAATCACACCACCCTGAGGAGCAACCTGAACCTCCCAAGAATGCCAGGATGCAGAACTGAGATAAAAAAGTCAAGATTTATTGAAAAAGAGTTTGTCTGAAAAAATAATTAAGAGTCACTAAACCCAAATTTCCGTAAGCAGTCCAATGGCTCCATGTGGCTGCCAAAGTAACAATTGGAGTCCCACTGTTCAAGATAGAGGATGAAGTTCCCACGACAATGATCTAGGTGGAAAAAAGGGGGTCCAGTCCTCTCCAGCAGAACACCTCCCTTCTTTGTCCCACGATAGCAGTACACCAACCCTGGTCCCAATTGCGGATTCCATACTCGACCGTACACCCATCCTACTGCCAGTCCTCATTTCGGTGGACCCTGGTCACTGCACAGTTTGCCACTGCCCATCCTGCTTGGCTGGTGCTGCCCACTACCGTTGTCTCGGTCGCGCCCTCTCCACTCTTCAGAAATGCTCTTTCCCCTGTTCATGCATCAGTCACCTGTATTGTTCCCTCCCCACCCACATCTGTGTCTCACTTAACTAAATGTGCCCAGTAAGTGCTCTATCCTCATTTGGGCTATAGGGACATCCATTTTTCCATCTACCTTATGTCCCCACTAAACATTCCCCTCAGGAGCTGCTCCCCTTGAACAATTGTTCCCTACCAACTCACTTGTCACCCATGACACCCTCACCCACCAATGGATTCTAGTCCCTAGAACAGGGGTGGGCAACTACGGTCCTGGAGGGCTGGTGTCCAGCACAATTTGATGGTAATGCTCCTCAAACACATTCACTAAACCTGACAATTAACTGGTAAGGTGAACCAGGTGTTTCCATTAACCATTAACAATTAACAAACCCAAATACCTCACGGGTTGCCTTCCCTGGGTATCACACCGGGAGTGTCTGGGCTGAGAAGTATCTCCTCTCTCCTGGTGGATATGGGAGTTGCAGTAGTCCACACCCACCCAATTGGTTGTGGGGCCAAAGGCCCTGGCAAAGGCGCAGGTAAACACTGTGCACCTGCCGGCCAGGACCAGCCTTCACTTCTGGTCCAACGGTGAAACCGGGCAGCCAAAACTTAAACATTCTATTGCCCATAGGGCAGAGGTTCCCAACAATCGCTCAACTTGCCCTTTCCTCGCCACCAGTGGTCCCAAACCAACATTAATTTCCCAAGGAGCAAGGGGAAATCACTGTCTGTGTGGTCCTACAAATGCTTGTTCTTCATGGAAAGCCTTCCCAAATGTTCAACAACTTTCTTATAGGCATATTTCAGGTGTTATTGGTGCTAGATTACACACTCCATCACACTCATGACCTAGATTGAATTGGCTGTTCCCAAAAGGAAGTCAATCATTGCACACCCACCTTCCAAATGTCAAAAAATTATGGGGCATGGCTAGGGGTGGGAATCGAAACCCGGTTTCGATTTAGAACTAGTTCTAATTTTGTGAAGCACCCGCATAATTTACCTCCGGCGTTATCGGTTCCTCTAACGATTCTTTCGGATTTTGTCCTGCGTCGTGCATGATGACGTCACACTCCACGACTCGAATTCTCATGGACCCGAGAAAGCGGTCCACGCTGCGATTGCATTTTACAAAAATTATAGCTGCGTCTGTAACCAGTGCAGTGCCATTTTAACTTACAAGGGTTGTAACACTACCAACATGTGAAAACATTGGAGGTCTTAACACAGCATTAAAATTCAAGAATGTCATGTGTTCGATTCTCAGCGCTCGAGTGCAAGCACCGTGGTTTAATAAAACAGCTGTTTTCTAAGCTAAAAATTGACTGACTACCTTTTTAATGTAAATATGTAGCTAATCAGGTCTTATTACCAATATTATGATAAGCTAAAACAAATATTTATTTTATACTGTTGTTGCCTTCTCAGCCTCGTCTTTAGCGGTTGCTAGCCAGGCACGTTACTCTCAGCAACAGAGTGGGTCCAAAAATGAGAATTACAGGGTGTAAGGTCTGTTCTTTTCTCTCAAGGAACGGGAGCATTTCTTTACTGTCTCCAAAATAACACTAGAGTGGCGAGAATCACTCACAAACAGAGTGACCATGTAAGACTCCAAACACTCCCTGAAAGACTACATCGCCCGGCCTCCCTAGAGGCTCAATTACCCAGAATGCAAAGTTTCTTATCCTGTATCCTCATCCTGTAATCCTTTAGGAATCAATAATGGAATCAATAAGGAATCGGATCGATAAGAAGAATCAATAATGGCACTGACATCAATAATTTCTTATCAATTCCCATCCCTAGGCATAGCCCATGGTACTATGAACACTCATACCAGGAAGAGGAAGTACTCTACCCCCTGGGTTTACCCCCTTAGGTTCTCTATGCAGGGTTTAGTTAAATTACTCACACCCACCATTACCTTGATGATGATGATGGCATGGTGTGGGTCTTCCAACTCCCATATTGCTGGCATGTTATCCCTGAATAACATGTAACTCCAAATTCGGGTCCTGGTCTGAATGAAGTTAGTGCGTCACAATCCGGTCTCACGACTTTTCGTGCAGCCATCATGACATAAACAGAACAGAGCCAAGACGCCACGCCACCAGAGAGCCAAGTCAGCACACCACCAGAGAGCTGAGTCATCGCGCTGCTGCTGAGCCAAGCCACCACGTCCCTAGGCCAAGAAGCTCCTGTCCCCACTCCTAGGCGGCTTTTGCCGGCTCCTCACCAGCTGCAGCCTCCTGTGCTGGCTCCACGCCTGCTGCAGCCTCCTGTGCCGGCTCCACACCAGCTGCAGCCTCCCGTCCCGGCGCCCAGAAGGCCTGCTCCAGAGACCCCAGTTTCTGCTTCCGTTCCTGAGGCCCCGGGTTCCGTCCGTGGCACCCATCCTCATTCCTGAAACCCTGCTCCTGATGCCCCGGCACCTGCCGTGGCACCTGCTCCTGCTGCTCCTGTTCCTGTGGTCTGTGCCAGTAATGAGTCCAATGTCTGTATCAGGTGTTTTGTGTTTCTGTTGGGTGTATATAGAGTGCCTGTGTTTAGTTAGTTCTTGTCGGTTCTCCATCACTTCTACCCTTGCCTTGCCTTAGTTTGTGGAAATCCTGTTTACTGTATTGAGTTTTGGGTTTTCGGCCATCGAAGCCAGGTTTTGTTTCGTATTTTTGAATAAAGAAATCATGATGAGAGAAGTCTGCATCTGTGCCTCCTGCCTGACCGCGCCATGTCCAAACGTGACAACGGGTAAGCACCAATATGTTTTACAGTTCAATAATTTACTGTTCATCAGTGGTGCGTCTTATTCAGGGGGCTTCAGAAGGTGTCTTACTGTAGTGACCCACCAGTTAAAGCAGAAACTGGACGGAGATTGAGCTCAACAGCCTCTTTTAATTTAATTTAGAGTAATAAAAATACAGATGCAATCAGCAGCAAGGAGAAATAACGTTCTAGGATTGGCTACTTTCAGACCTCTTTAATATTTATGTTACAAAATTAGTAAATTTTATTGTTCTTAATAATTTAGAACTGCATAAAACTGGAGGCTCAAAATTATTTTTTGTCATAGGGCCCAAGATTTTTAGCAGGCACCCTTGTTCTCTTTCTCTCTCTCTCTTTCTCTTTCTTTCTCTTCCTCTAAATATATGCACATATGCCATGCATGATCTGTAAATGTGAATCACCTAGGCTGGCATAAGTCATTTGCTTCCTCTGTCCACATACACCACTATGATCTCGGTTGAGTGTCATCCCTCTCACTGGTTGACTTCCTTGTCAACAACTCCTCCAGAGTGGATTGCGACCAACTTCACATGAGGCCCATGCCAGGACCGAATGTTCTTCTTAGGGGCCTTGTGACCGACTCCTTATCACTATGGCACTTGTTAGAAATGGACTCCACCCAATGTTACCCCAATGATCGATCTCACTTCTCACTTTAACATTATGCCTGACTATTACTACACTGTTACTGCACTGTCTAACCAGAACATTAGACATCCACCTATGGCTTGACTACCATATAAAGTTAAAATACAATATTTAGGAATTATGATACCCAGCCAAAACAATGGACAAATTGTAGTCACTTATGATAACTACTGACTTTTCCTGGATGTCCCCAGACAGTTGGGTTGGCCCCTTGAGATGTGGATCTGCTCAAAGTGTCTTATTTGAATGACTACCACCTTTATCATTAAATATCAAAAGATACCAATGTATCATACTGGCACTGGTGTGTCACCAAACACCCTTCCTTGGTGGACTACTATCCAGATAGCATCGGACTGGTGAGACCGGTTTTGATGAACATTTGGTTTGACACTTCGGACACTACATCTTTATTGTAATACATACATGTGCTTAATTATCAAATGTCAAGTAATTTCATGGCATTACCGTGGCACATCATGTCAACCAAAACCCTTGCTTATTACCATCCAGGCAGCGAGTCATTGGTGAGACTGATGTGATGAACATGTATGGGTTTTATTTTATATCAAAATATGTCCCGGCACTTCAAGACAAGAGTGCTGGGTTTGGAGATAAGATTTTGATGTGCAAGCATCCAGTTGCCACTATCTGATTACAAGCATTGTAAAGGGTACAGAAAAATATTTTTATTCAAATTGACATGAGAAACATTTCAGATATTCATTCAGAGACCCCCTACCCCCTTTTAGGATCTGAAATATGTATGTACAAGAGCTGTTATGGCCTGTGGTGCAGGTTTGAGCTCAGTCTTTCACAAAAAAATGACCAACTTTTGAGATCAATCTTTCAATACACCACTAACATTTCAGATCACTGCACCTCACAGAAAACAGTTGCATTCATCACACTACGAAAACTTGCTAGTACAAACTAAATCAGCTACCCTTGAAGGATAGACTTCTTCCACCAGATGTAGGAATGCATGTTTGGAAAGGCAGCAAGCCCATGGTTTGAGATGAGAACATGGATGCGGCTGTTCATCGTGACTCCAAAGTACACAGTTCCTGATGACAGTTGTTGAACAGTTTGGCATTGTGGTGCACGTGCAGGAAGGTGATCTGGTGGTGATTCTTATACAAGATGAAGGGAACTCAATCAAATTATACTGCCATATGACACAGCTATTATCATGACAGGGCTGAGTGAAGGACGCACACACAGGTTCAGAGTACAACAGAAAGTTCTTTAATTACAGTCTTTGCAAAACTACAGTATGCCAGATCACGAAAAACACCATAGCATTCTGGGGTTTGTATGATTTTCTCCGTCTCGCTGCCTTTCAGCCTCTTTCAACCGCTTTGCAAACAAAAACGACAAGGAATGAACTCATTATTATTTCACTTTTAGTGGGAAATGTGTAGTATATTTTCAAAAGATTGCATAGATTCACTCATTCATGCAACAGAAGTAAAAACCAGGCATTGTTTTGCGCAGCCACATCACACATTATCAACAGTTGTCAGATCACATCCCTCAGTCACCAGTTAGCGCTCATAGTGGCGGTGTTACGCACTGCGCATTAAAATACAGGGTAGTGAAGCGTTGTCCTAACATGTAAAAAAGCATGGTTGCAGCATGTTTGAATAGATTTTTATGTTGTGATGGCTGCACAAAAAGTCATGAGACTGAGTTGTGCGTCATCAGCTAACATATTGGGATGCACAGTTGGAATCCTGCCAACGATGAAGATTTGAATGATGAAAAAATGGTCACCTGTCAAGTTCATTATAAAAAAAATTTCACAACTCAAAAATGAACTAGTTCACGTTATTTTTTTTTTTTTACATTTTCAATACAATGTCCTTCTATCTGAACCTCCTTCAATCTTCTCCTTCTATCTGTCATACGACTGAACAATCAGACATAAGTTACATCAAAAACTAATTTTAAGGTTGAGAATAGATCTTACCACTTAAGCAAGCATCATGTTATGCTGAAAGTGAAAAAACGAGGTGCAGGTTTACTGTATATGGAAATTTTATTCAGACAATATTAACACAAAATGTAAACAAACCATGTCTGCCTAAATGCAACATTCAGACAATATATTTTAAAGTGCTCAGAAAAGAACATAACTGAAAGTAAACAAAACGTGTGGGTTTCCCCATTTAAATCTATACTGATTTCTTAAAAAACAGACTCAAATGTTTAAACAAACTGCCTTCTGTAGAGGCGTCCGAACTCGAAGCACTAACCATGCTAGCCTGTAATCAGCAATTGAGCAGCGTTCAGTCTCACGAGGGTGAACGTCACTCACGTTCACGTTCATAATTTGTGAACTGATTCGTTCAGTTCTGCGTCACGAAAAATAGGAACGATTTCGTGCACAACACTGGATCAGACCCTTTATCATACTGTGTGAAGGGAAGAGTGTGTGATCAGACCATTTATTGGACAGTGTGTGTGAAGAGCAGAGTGTGTGATCAGACCCTTTATCAGAGATTGTGTGAAGAGTGTGTGATCAGACCTTTTATCAGAGTGTGTGTGTGAAGAGTAGAGTTTGTCTAGAGCAGCAGCTGTAGATCAGCAAGGGTCTGGAGCTCCAGCAGTAGCTCAGGGAGAGTCTGGAGCTTCAGCAGAGGTTCAGTGAGAGTCTGGAGCTCCAGCAGAAGATCAGTGAGAGTCTGGAGCTCCAACAGAGGTTCAGTGAGAGACTGGAGTTTTAGTAGAGGTTCAGCGGGGGTCTGGAGTTTCAGCAGAGGTTCAGTTAGAGTGTGGACCACCAGCAGTACATTAGTGAGTGTCTGGAGCTGCAGCAGTGGTTCAGTGAGAGTGTGGAGCTCCAGCAATGGTTCAATATGAGTTTATATAGGGAGCATTTTGGTTGGAGGGTGGGCAGCACATGCAGGTGGTCCATGGTGGTCAAGCTGGTCTGGAGGGCAGGGGTCTCTAGGCTTGCACAGAACAGTGTTAAACCATCTCTTTTTATTATTACCAGGTTCGCAAAATCCTGGAGGTGGTCCAGAGCAAAGGAGAAGAAGCCTGCGAGTATTTCATCTATATTCTCCATGAGGCGTATGATGCCTACATTGATCTTCGCCCGTGGTTTAATACTATTCAGTACAAGCCTCCAGACTCTGTCAGGGAAATTCCTGTGTTTAATACAGACCCAAGTGAGTGTCCTGGATCTTAGAGGCAATATTATCCAATAATAATTGTTATAAATGTTATTATGTAAGTAATAGTAATGTTAGTAATGTAATTGTTTATGTGAAATGTGCTGAAGGTGTGATGTGTTTCCAGTCAGCAAATACAGTGAGAAGCTAAGGCAGGAGCTTGGAAGAGACACCAGGTTCCTCACCTCATACGCCCAACGAGAGGAAACTCTTCTGGAGGAACTTTACACTGACACACAGATGGAGCTGCTCAATGACCGAGGTGAGAGTCTGGGCTTCTTGGAAAGTTTGGATGATATTTTAGGAGAACAAGGAGTGTCCAACAAGCAAGCAGAGACTACTTTTATCACGGGTGACGCTGGTGTGGGCAAGTCCGTTCTGCTTCAGAAACTTCAAAACCTGTGGTCCAAAAGGGAACTGAACACAGGAGCAAAGTTTTTCTTCAAGTTCAGGTGTAGGATGTTCAGCACTTTTAAGGAGACGGATGAGATCTCCGTGAAAGACCTTATCTTTAAGCACAACTGCTATCCAGACGGGGACCCAGACAATGAAGTCTTCAGCTACATCCTACGCTTTCCGGAGACTGTTCTTTTCACTTTTGACGGATATGATGAAATCCAAATGGACTTTGATATGGAAAACGTGCCTGAGGTGGTTTCACCTGAGGAGAGGACCCATCCGCTCCTGGTTCTCATGAACCTGCTTTGTGGGAAACTCCTCAAAGGTTCCCGCAAGATTCTAACCGCACGCACCGGCACAGAGATCGAGAGCAGGGTTGTCAGAAAGAAAGTGGTTCTGAGAGGGTTCTCGCCGGACCATCTCAAAAGATACTTGGCTTTGCATTTTCCCAATCAGGAGTACAAGGAGGTGGTATCTGTGCAGCTGGATGCTAATCCCCACCTCTGTGGTCTTTGCTCCATCCCTCTCTTTAGCTGGATCATCTTTAAGAGCTTCAAGCACCTTCAGTCCATGTACGACAACTTTGAGCTTCCAGACGCTTGCATCACGCTCACTAGCGTGTTCCTCTTGCTCTCTGAGGTATTCCTGGGCCGCATCACCAAACGGCCGGGATTGCTAAAGAGGAGCACACGCTGCACTGCAGACACTTTCAAAGCTGGGCTGAAGATACTCATGCCCTTTGCAAAACTAGCACTTCTCAGGCTGGAGACAAGCAGCTTTATTTTCAGCTATGAGGATGTGACGTCTTGCGGACTGAGTGAGGAGGACCTTCAGGTTGGGTTCCTGAGACCTGTCAGTCACTACGATGCCTGCGGAGGGGCTGCTGCCTACGAGTATCTCCATTTGACGCTCCAGGCATTCCTAGCTGCCTTCTCTCTGGTGCTAGATTCGGAGATCAGTCCCAATGAAATCCTGAAGTTCTTCGCAAAGTGTGAGTACAAGTCGTCCCACTTAACCTGCTTCTCCTGTTTGGGACCTTCATCACATACTAGAGATACAGACCCTTTCCAGACTAATGAGCACTTTCAGTTTACCAACCTTTTCCTGTGTGGGCTCCTTTCCAAATCCAACATGGCACTCCTGGAGCACCTGGTGCCACCATATACCCTAAAGAAAAAGCGCATGGCCCTGAAGTCCTACCTGTCCAGCCGTGTCAAGACCCATCTCAGGGGGCTCCCTCGTTACCCCAGCACAGATATTGAGGGTAGCAAGGTACATGTGATGCCCAACTTCTTGTGGATGCTGCGGTGCATTTTTGAGACTCACAGCGAGGACGTGGCTCGCCTTACAGCAAAAGGCATCTCTGCCAATTACATCAAGCTTGCCTACTGCAACATCTACTCGGCTGATTGCAGCGCCCTTAACTTCGTGCTGCATCACCACAAGAAGTCTCTGGGCGTCGACCTGGACAACAATAACATCAGTGACTATGGTGTGAAGCAACTGGTACCTTCCTTCAGCAAAATGACCGTGGTAAGGTAAGTAAGAACAGGGCTTATGTTGGATTAAAGAGGATCAGATTAACGCAGTTTCCTGAAAGAACTCGCAACTCTGAAATGAAAACATTATAGGAGGAGGAACTGTCTTGTTAATGTACCAGTAGAATTATTCATCTTTGGAAATTTGTTTTGGCTCCAGTGGATTGCAAAATGAATAAATTATATAGGACAATACAGACAGAATACAGCATACAAACAAACAGACAAGTTATACATTCACCCGTTATCAAAGAAGCTTTGGACCGTGCAACATTCAACAAAGTGCAAGTTATTACAGAAACAAGACAATAGACAATACGACACGCTTCCAGATTGACTGGTGTATATTTATAAAACAGGAGGCAGTTAGCAGCACTGAACAAAGTAATGACAGATAGAGAATACAATGAATAGATAATGATATAATAATAATAGCAATGTAACGGTAGTGAGAATGGGATGTAAATCAGAAACAATACAATTGACAGTGAAGAAATTAGTGGTGGCTCAAGACTTTGGCAGACTACTGTATGGTTTTCCCAGCTCTATTATAATCATAATAATCATAAACCTCTGTTAAAACAAGAGGAGGGTGATTTAGAGAGTAGATGGCCATAATTTAGTTCCAACTGGCTAGCTCCATTAGTTAATTAGTTCAACAAGCAGCTGAAACAGAACCCTGGCCCTGATTTCTCTTCTCTGGACCTGTACTTTCAGACTCCCAGCTGTACTCAGAGTTTATCCCAGAACTGGGGCTGGGGTCAAGACCGTATTTTTGTTTGTTTGTTTTACCATTAATTAATCTTGGGAAGTTTAATTGTAATAACTTTGATAGCCCTGATTTTCATTCATTCTGAACCGTATCTGCGGGTCCAGGCACTCAGAACTGTTCATACAATGCTCAAGTTCAGCTGGGTTCTTCACTGAACACTTCCAGTCATACGTTTTTGCACACCACAGTTTTTTATCCATGTATTTCATAGAGGGCAGATTTTTATTTGTGTTTGGAAAGTTTGGAAAGTTGTGGAGTGAACAACTATAAATAAAACAAGTTTCCTTTATTATATGGAAAGAATATGTAACGGTGCATGTCTGACATCCTATTAAATGGTTGTGTGGTGATGCAGACTCAAATTCTAGACTGTCCTTTAATGAATTAATTGTTTCATCTGGCAGTCACTTAATAGCTTGTTAAATATGTAACTCCTGCCCGGAGATATAATTATATTATAATTATATTAAGTGGCTTTTTGTAAATCAGTAGTGATGGATAAAAAATTACATTTTCTGGTTAATAAAGGTTCTCATATTTTATCCACTACTCATTTCTATTACATGCCTTAACGGACTCAGTATTTGTGTAAGTTACAGTAAGCAGTTGTCACATCCTGGCTAGGCAGGCTGAGGCAAGAGGCACAGATGCAGACTTCCATTCCTTAAATTCACTTTATTTTCAATAATTCAAAGTAAAGGGCATAATGGCCAAAGAAACACAAAACCAAGAATCTACAAAGCAAAGCCAGGGCAAGCTGAGGGTTCACAGACACTCTAAACTGAAACAGAGGATCTTATATACATGAACTAACAAAGGACTCTCATTAAACCAAACTCAAAACAGCTGTGATAATCATGAAACTCAGGTGTGTGAAAACTAAAAGGTCCTGCTTTAAACTTTAACCACAGCGGCCCCTGTAAATTTATTTGTTAGCGAAGAATATTGTCATCTGTCTCCTTGACTGTGTTATTAGTAAATTTTCAGTGGGTAACATGCAAACAGAAAATCTCAGTGTATGGCAAAACTATTTTTATGCCAAAACTTTTGACTCCAATAGGTTTTGTGTGAATCAGCTGACGGATAGCAGCATCGAGGTTTTGTCCACGGAACTCATCAGGCACAAGATTGTCCGGGTTTTGGGGTAAGGAGGCCTGAACGAGACCCACATTATGTTTTGCGTGTGTGTATGTGTGTTCAGAATGAACCCTTCTCTCCCTGCTTCTTCATCCAGACTCTACAAGAACCACATCACAGATGCTGGAGCCAAACTGGTGGCTCAGATCATTGAGGAGTGTCCTCACCTGATGACCGTCAAGTAAGAAACCAAGATGGTTTAATCTGGAGACGTCTCAGAATCTGTGTAGCCAATTGTTTTGCAATTTTTGGGTGAGCTTCCACTGCAGTGAATTTTGTGTTGCAAAATTTGCACTGATGGTGGGAAATTGTTGCATAATTTACAACTTTATGCAAATGAGAACCACACAAAGACCCGTCTGTTCAGTGTGGTATGTGTTTGGTAATGGGATGTTCTCTAGAGTGGTGGGAGCAGCAACAAAATTCTGGCCAAGAACACGGAGGCTACAGACTAGAGCACTGTGCAAAAGCCTTGAGCCCCCCATGTCTTCATATTTCACTTCCAAAGATTAACGACTTCAGATTTGTTCAGATCGCTGGTACTTTTATTGTACTTTAACACCGCCTTGCAGATTGTGCAGGTCTCCGTGCTGTTTGTGTGTCTAGAGTGAAGTATCTCCACACATGTGATGTGTGTGTGTC
>JBBPCY010014337.1:0-15305 GCA_037974405.1 Brachyalestes nurse
ACTTCAATGGCACTGCATTCAGATACATAGAGTTTAATAGGGAGTTGGTCCCCCTTTCCAGCTGCTATAATGCTCTGAACTCTGATGGTAACTTGTTTTTTTCTATAACAAACTAAGTAAAACGCGAATGCCCTGCAGTGGCAAATAGCTTTGGTTTTATATTTGATTTGATTCCATTAATGTTTAAGATTTACAGCTGTTAAAAATCTCTTTATTTGTTTAAAGTGTTTGTAAACCAAATGTTATTGCACTTTTGTTCATATAGCAGTACTTTAAAAAATAAAAGGGCACAATAAATAATTAATTTGAAAGTAGTGTAAGTGTGCGTATAACAATGTAATTAATCACGATTAAATATTTGAATCGTTGCCCAGCATTAAGACACTAATGTGCTTTTCCTGTTGGTTCCACCTAATATCAAAATATTTTTACAAATAAAGTTTTCTGATTTTGAATAGTTCTGTTCCTGGTGTGAAATTTGAAAATACACTAATATCTATAATCATTATCATTCTGCAGTTTCTGAGACTGTGATATATATATACAATGTACATACTACACACATACATATGTATTTTAGGTACTTAGAGAAAAATCTCCAGTAAAAAAAGCAAAAACTGAGCATCACAACATTTTAAAGAATTTCATGTTTTTTGTAACAGTCTAGAACCATATACAACACAGTGGGACACAAATAAGTTAATTTAGTTAATAAATCAATCATGCATCAATCATGCTGGTTCCAGACCTGTAGAGTCAGAGGTGCTGGGCTCCTCTGATGAAGAAGATGGAGGTGAGGGTGAGAGCAACTCTGGGGGTATCATCCCCTGGCTATCCAGGAGAATTTGAGTGGCCTGAGCAACATCATCCCCCACCAGCCTGAGAGCGGCTTCAACCGCCTCCCTCTGGAAGCCGAGGTAGGCCATCTACAGATTTGTTAAAGAGAGACAAACAGTGGCACAGATGAACACACAACTGACAATATAGACCGATGATTAAATTTTCTCAAAAGGACTGGGTACACTTCAAAACTCTTAACTTGTTCTCAAATCTTTTACAAAATACCTTGACTTTGATACTGATACCTGTACAATACCTTTTTCTTCACTAAAATTAGTATTGTCCTAATATGATATCCAGTTTTACCAAAAAAAAAATACAGTTGTATTATAAATACGATTATTATTTTAGAAGCTCCTCCATAGTTTTATATACTTATTTTGATTGACTTATGTTGCTGAATCAACAGGATATATATGTGTGTCATTGTTTCAGCAGTAACATTAATGCAAAATGTATTTTATATACAAATTTAACAGCTCACTAGTAAGATTGAGTATCAGTGTTTACTACTAAATGATGTACTTTATTAGTACTGATGTGTCAGTTATATACTATAAAAGTACTGAATTACAATAGCCAGCCCTACTGTCACTATATGGTAAACATGATAGCAGGCAATTCAGAGAATCAAATAGTGTAAAGAACTGAGGCAGCTGTGTCTTTTCTTTCTTGGACGTTGCTTACCTGATCCACTTTGGTCTGCCTGTCTGTCTCCGGCTGAAACATTCCTGAACTGCTGGCTTCATGTGAACCCTGAAGAAGCTACAAGAAAGAAAATCAACAACAAATATTTTCAAAATAAGCCTAAACATGACTGGGGTGTACACCCTGGTGATATGTTAATAATTAGGGTGACCATTTGGGATTGTGAAAAAGAGGACACTTTAGTGCGGACCTTCTTTACCAAGGTGACCGTGGTATGGGGGGGGGGGGGTTGTGTGTTGCGGGATGGGGCAGAGAAGTACCGAGATTCAGTCGTGTTTCCGGGAGGGATATGCGCATCTCGAGTTGACAGCTGTGGTCTGGGTGGGGTTACTATGTTTTATGCGCATCTCGGCCGCATCACGGGCCGACGAAAGTTTAGGCAGCCCCGGACGATTCTAAAATTCTGCCCGGACGCCGAACACAGGTCTCAAAAAGTGGACATGTCCGGGAAAAAGAGGACATCTGGTCACCATAGTTAATAATATCTTAATCTGTGTTCGAAAAGTGCACTTGTTCACTCGCTCACTCATTTACTACACAGTGTTTGCTATATAGGGTGGTTAACTAGTGAACAAGGGGAGGCAATGTTTAGTTAATTTCGAACACTCAGGATGTTACGTTGTTACTAACTGTTGCTTAGTGTGAGATATGGACCTAATTGGAGCATTCATTTTGATAATAACTGTCAAGATACTGCTGCTGAGACGGAGGAGAAGACATAATGCCATCAGGGCGAGGCATCCAAGACGTATTTTGCTCATCAGACGTAATCAAATGCCAATGGTAAATATTGTGATAGCACCTAGCAGCTAATGTTAGCGTTATGTGTATTCATGTAGTGTACAGTGTCTGGATTTTTATCACACAGTGATTTTGAAGTGCACTAACTAGTGGGTGAAACTGACAGTTGGAATTACAAACAACACTACAAAATCACTGATTCACTACATAGTGCCCTACATAGTGAACGAGTGCACTTTTCATACACAGCTCCAGTAATCAAGACCATGCAGTAAACATGGCTGACGTTTGTGATGACGAGATTGCTATGTTGTATAGTACATGGCATCTCTAACCCTATAGGCTTCATCCACATCTCCGTTGGTTTGGTGGAGGGCCTCGGCTGCTGCTTTCTTGTTGTAGCCAAGTTCGACCAGGGTATTAATGCTCTCCAGACGCTTTCTCCTTTTCTCTCTCTCCTTCTTTTTAATCTCCTCTCTCTCCTTTCTCTCCTACAAACACAAGTAATAATAATTAAAATGTATTCATAATCTTAACATGTTAGCTGGAGTGGGCAACAACATTCATGCCAGCAGGACTGCTGTAAAGTTACACCATTTTATTAATGGGACAATATGTCAACATATGCAGCAGTTTTGCTAAATATTTACAACCATACTGAGATGTGTGGGATTAGTATTAGCTCTAAGAACAGCAGGAGTAAAAAACGGCAGTTGTTTACTTTATAAGTAGACTTCATTAGTAGTTCAATAAAACAATCAAACTTAAGCCTAAACACGGACCTTGGGCAAGTAACTTGTTATAGTTTGTATGCTAGTTTTACGGTGGATTATTTAGTTAATATTTCAAACTAAATTAAGATCTCTGAGTATTACTGGATTCACCTGTAGGCATCTTAGTTGTGAACAAATTGGGCTGTTAAGCAGCGTTACACTCAGTATGTTTTTATCCACTCCATGCCAGATGACATGCGAGTTTTTATTTCTTTGAGGGAGGAAAATACTTGGTCTGTTCCTCCTTCTGATGCGGGCCTGTTCGTTGCACTTGTTTACAAACTTCAAGTGACTGACCACATCAGCGTCGGACAGAGAGGATGCATAAACGAAGAGCTGCTCCGCATCTTTAAAAAAATCTATAGTGAAACGGCAAGTTGTTTGACAGTCACAGTATTTCATTATTCATAAGTGTTCACAGTAAAGTTACTATACGTACACGGAATTACCAAACACCTGCAAATCTATTGTGTACCCTCCCCTTTGAGTGTTTGTGTGCTCATTTTCCAACTGACCTTTATCCTCTGTCTGATGTGCAGGACAGCCTCTTCCATGTTGCCTCTGCAAGCTCTCAGGCCCAGTCGAGTTTCCTGCTCAGAGAAGCCCATAGACATCAGCTGGCTCATCTTCTCTGGGTCCAGACATAGTTGACTGTAGAGGTTTTCAACCTAGAACAGTACCAGGGTGAAAGAAGAGTAAGACACTGAAGGGAAAAAATTACATAGATCTTTGATGTTAACTTTTTACTACAGAAATGCAGCAGGTGCTTTTGGTGCTGATTACGTACCGTTTGGAGTTTCTGGGCAGCTTCACTCTTATTGCCACCGTAGTAGGCCAGCAGACTCTGGAGGAGATACAGTCTGAGAAACAGAACCTCCTCACCTCCTGTATTTCCCTGACAATAAACAATATCAAGCAACAAGCAACTCAGCTTTGTGTTTGTAACAAATGACTGGACATCAGTAACAAAGAAGAAAAATAATTTCAGTGTTCTCTTCAAACTTTATGTAATTTGTGTCATGAAGCTTAGCCATTTTTCACTCAGATGTAAGTAGTGACGGCAGGGAAAGTGCCGACTATGCAAATGGATTGAAAACAGGTTCCCATAAGCTTTCATCACTAGTTATGTCAGAATCCAGTAAAGTAGTAACTTAAAGGTTTATTTTGATGGAAACACCACTGCAACCTTCTTGAAGCTGGAATCTCTTTCCTACAGTGCTAGTAACTTCCCTATGAACTGCAAAAAAGATGAAGGGTACAAACCTTGATTTGCTGGAGTCTCTGTTGCTGTTCTCCGTAGCACTTGTTAAAGCAGTTTTCAGCTGTCTGCAGCCTTTGTTTAGCATCATCCAGACAGTCCAGCGCCTTCAGAGCACGGTAGCACCACACAATGTCCAGCTGTAACACTGCATAGTTATCCACCATGTTCAGCAATGCAGATCCACATTTACTAGAGAAAAAAAACATTTACATAAAACAGCATTAATTACAGATAACTCTTATCATCATTAAAACTAATAGTATTTGGGTATTCACGGGAAAATTGAGAAATCTGTACCTAAACTGCTCATGTGCTAGACCCAGGTGAGAAAGGGCTGAATCATAGTCCTTTTTCTTCATTAGGGCTCTGCCTTTTTCATGGAGGCCCATGGCCAGTATCAGAGCCTAAAAACACCACAGACAATTAATGGAGAAGAAAAAAGAGAGGGAGGAGGAAGACAGAATGAATAGGACAATAAGACGATAGAAAGGGAAAGTGATGGTATTTCGTTAAGGGAGTGTTCACCTTCTTCTCAGCAGCTGGTATCTGGACAGGGTTGCCTTTCTGATCTGCTATCTCCAGAAATGGGGTGGTAGCTGGATCTTCACTTCCATCTGAAATGTCGAGAGTAAATGTTTGTATTTGTGTCTGTATTGGACCTGTATCAGCAGAAAATACTGGACTGTGTATCTGTGGAAAAAAATGTCCTGTAACAAACCTAGCCTTAACAGCACACCCTCACACTGTGTTAAGTCATGTTAGTGATGTATTTCCTCCTGTGGCTCTAGTATGATGGCCTGTTTCCAGATGCCCAACTTAAGAGAAGTTAATTAAGTAAAATACTGAATCCAGATATCATGCCATCCTTTTCACATGTTAATAATTTACAGTACAAAAACTATTTTTTACACTTTAGTGAGACTTAGACATTGTTTAAATACTTATATAGCATTACAATTTTATATAAATTAGCCAGGTTTTACTGGCTTGGAATCACAGACAGAGCTATACCAAGTTGCATAAACATGAGCAATGTACTGGTGGTCGCACCTCTTTCGGAGAGAATCTCGAAACCTTTTTGTGTTCTCTGCAAACTTTCTTCCTGAAGACGGTTCTTCTCCTCTACCTCCATCATTGCTTTTTTCCCCTCTGGCCCGCTCAACTTCAACACCATGACTTTAGTGTTGTTCTTCACATTCTGTTCATCTAATCGCTTATCTATGCAAAGCAGAATGAGTAATGATGAAATAAATTATCTTTGCTTCTCACACTTACATAAAAGATGAACACACTTCTCAGTGGCAAACATACCATGTTCAAGTATCCTTCCAATCACAATCAACTTTATATGTTTCAGGTCAAACTCTCCTGTGATTCTTAAAACAATGAATAGGACACAAACATTAGGACAGAAAACACTCCTATATCTGTAATCCCATTTTGTGAAAAGATGTAAGACTCACCTTTCAATCAGATCCTGAGTGGTAATATCCAGTCTGGTTTCTAGGTAGTGTTTCTGTTTATTACCCTATGCAAAGACATGGGATATATAACAACACATACATACACACACACATGTATACATATCATCATAACTATTTTGTGCCTTATACCTTTCTCATTTCTTTGGGTAGGATGATTTCTAAAGTTGCTATATTTGTCTCTCTATACGTCTTGTTGCGTTTCCCTTTTTTGACAGCCTGGGATCTGATGTCTTCCAGAGCAATCTCGACATCACGTAGAGCTAATCCAACCATTTGAGAATACCTGAGGGCCAGCTCCTAGAACAACAGCGACAGGGGTTTCAGAGTCGTTCTACAGTTCAAAAGCGAAGTGGGATTTTTCTCCAGGTGTTTTCTCACCTGCATGTAGTCTTTTCCAGCTTCACTGGTGTCAGTGGTAAAAGGTGGGTTCCACAGCTGGATTTTCTCCTTTTTCAGCAGCCCAATGAGCATTGACTCGAGGTGCTGCTCGGCCATTCTTCAGCCTGTGACTGAAATATGAGGGAACAACACTGATACAACTGAAAACGAAAGTAAAGCAGAGACCTAACTGTCTCACTCTTGGGGAATTCCAAGTCTGCACTAGCTTAGCTTAACCCAGCTAACGCTCCTGAGTCACTGTGCTGGGAGGCGACGTCTTCCACTCTGAAAACAGCTCGTCTGAGGGACATTTGTTTAAGAGGAAAGCGTTCTGGTCATTTCGCATGCTGAATTCTCCACCAACTGCATGTATTTGTAGACAGATATCTGTGAGCTGTGGAGCAGAGAAACGTTACCTACCTAGTCTTCACACGTCACGTGATGATGTTTTGGTTTGACTCCCTCTCTCGGCCGTCAGTGTTCTGTGCAGATCTACAAATCATCCGTGACATGACATGTTAGACGGATATGACATACACACCACACAAAACACTGTCCTGGACATGTGGGATGTACAACTTTGCAGCTATACAAACTTCCTCTGTTCTTTGAAGGCTTTCCATAAGATTTTGGCGTGTTTCTGTGGGAATTTGTGCCCATTCTTTTTGTATAGCATTTATTTGGTTGGACGAGAAGGCCTGGCTCACAATCTCCGTTCCAGTTCAACCCAAAGGTTGGATGGGGTTGAGGTGAGGGTGCTGTGTAAGGTCCTGTCGTGTTGGAGCTTGCTTTATGAACTGGGTCATAGTCGTGCTGGAATAGAAAAGGTTGTTCCCCAAACTGTGTCCACAAAGTTGCAAGCATGGCGTTGTCCAAATTGTCTTGGTATGCTGAAGTTTTAAGATTGTCCTTCACTGACAATAAGGAGCCTAACCCAAACCCTGAAAAACAGTGTGTCCCAGTACTTTTGTCCATATAGTGTATAACGTGCCTGGAGTTGAGTGAGATGATAAATGATGAACCAGGAGGCATTGTGTGAAGAAGACAAGCCGCTTGGATGCAGTGTGATGCTCTGGGATATGTTCTGCTGGTTCCTGGCAGTCATGTTAATGTTACTTTGACATGCACCACCCACCTAAACATTGTTGCTGTACAAGTACACCCTTTCATGGTATATGTATTCCCTAATGGCAGTGACTTCTTTTAGCAGGATATTGCTCCCTGCCACACTGCAAAAATTGTGCTGGAATGGTTCAAGGTATTAACTAGGCTCCCAAATTTTACAATAGAGGACATAATAAAGGTTTATCTCAAGTTCCCCAGATTTGAATCTGATCTGTGGGATGTGCTGGAAAACTAGTCAGATCTGCAGATGCCCCACCTCTTAACTTACAGGATTGCCTTGGTGCCAGATATAATAACACACATTCAAAGCTCCTCTGGAATCCATGCTTTTACAAGTCACAAGAGGGAGCTACACAATATTAGACAGGTGGTTTTAATGTTATGGCTGGTACGTGGTATGTAAATGTTATGTGTATTTAATGTGTATAATGTACCACATTCAAGGAGATGCACAAGGATTCCTTAGGATTCATTTGAGTCTGTTCTGGACAATCCTAGTCAGTATCCTGGAAGTGCACTGCCTTGAAAATCGGGTCATATTTGACATTTACCGCCATCTAGTGTACTGTATGAATAGTAAAAGGTGTGAAATAAAATCGGTCATGTAATAAACAAGAACAAATCAAACATAATATATACAGTGTTAAAATGGCATTCCACATTATTTGCTTCAAGTTTGCATGGTTTATTTGAGTTGGTCAGTGTCATTTACTGTCTTATGAGTTCATGGCAAATTAATATTTTTGGGAAACTCAGTCATTTAAATGTATGCTCCGACCCTTTCCTGGAAGAGACAGCACAATGTAATGTAGTCCCAGTGTTAAAACACTGGATGCAGACTTTTCTGACCACCTTCATGATGGAATGAAAGTGAATAAGATGATAAGTCAAAACAGTTCTCCCGTCCAGGCCAGTATATGTGCTTATCACTGTTTTTTAATAGAAGTGATTACATATATATAGAATAGATGTGTATTCAGTCCTAGCTAATGACTGCTATTGTGTCCTTGAACAAGGTATTTATATCCAAGGAGCTCCAGAGAGGCTATCCCTGCCGTTTAAACATCCTACCTTTTTTAAATTTTACTTTATGTACCAAAAACAATAATCAGTTTTTACATGACTATTCCCAGCCTCTCTTTATTCCCTTAAACCAGGGGTGTCGAGCTCTAGTCCTGGAGGACCGGTGTCCAGCACAGTTTGATGGTTCTCCTCCTCAAACACACTCACTAAACCTGACAGTTAATTAGCGAGCTGAATCAGGTGTTTCTGAGCAGGGAAATCACCAAAACGTGCAGGACCACGACCCTCCAGGTCTGGAGCTCAACACCCCTGCCTGAAACAGACTAGTATAAGGGGATAGTTTAGATTTACCACAAATAAATAAATGACATCTGTTCTGACTGGCTGTCCTATCTTAAAACAGAGACACTTTTGGATGAGGCAGGCAAGTTTTACACTAATCACAGGACTAAACTACGGGCTGAATAGGTGGATATATATAGAAATATATATGGACTTGTGAGACATCACACATGAACGTAGTTCCTATAAATAGGCTGCATGGACTGAATTATATGCTTTCAAAATGTTTACACACTACAACAAACGTTTATTTCTCTCTATTACAAGATTTGTATAAGTCTGAGTTTTGCTGAAATACATGCAACCTTTTTTTGCCACAGATTTCTGTAGAGACCATGTTTTGCAGTAAAAAATGTTCATGGTGTAGCACTGGGAACTTGTTGGATAGGGATGGACGCCACTTATTTTGTTACATTTTAGTTAAGCATTTTTGTTGCTCGTATAAAAAGAAACGAGAAACAGAGGTAGAGAGCTGAAGAGTTTCTCTTATTAAAAAACAATATGTTTTCTGCATCAAAGATACACAAAGATTAGGACGATGAATATTCACTCTTTGTTCAAAACAAGGCCATCTGTTAAAGAAGGGAGGTGAGTATAGTTTTAACAGTATGTTGATTTTACTATTAAACTCCAACACCAAATGCCACTTTTCCATGTCTCTTTTATTTTTACCAACATATGTAACAAGTTTTTACAAGCTATTCATGGTGGCTGTTATTTGCCAAGGTGATTAGTGACCTTTACTCAGTTACATCTATCGAGGCATTTATATGGTCAATGAGTAATTTGAATATAATACTTTTACTTGTACCCAAGTATGTTTGTGAGCAAAATCTAGAGTGTATTAAAAGGTTTTGCTAGATCTATTGGAAACCATAGAAATTTTGTTCTTTGACTCCATATATGAGTACAGTTTGGTGACTTTTGCTACAGACTAATACAACTCTTCAGTTTATAACTTGATCAATCAGAGCATGAAAAGATTTCCACAGGTTTTCCAAGAATATACACTAAAGGTCACAACTAGTAAACTGAGCACATTCAGTTTAGGGGGGAAAGTCTCAGATGCTTTTAGATACACTATGAATGATAATTTGTCAACATATAAATGTTTTATATGATCAAACATACAGAACAAACAAATGCACCGAGTTAGTTCTAGACCACTACTGTATATCAGAGTACTATAAAAAATACAATCACACTCACTGCAACATTCTTTAGTTATGCAGCCACCTTGAAACCAGGAATGAACACATTTTGCTGGCAGCTTTATACTATGAGGCACTTGACATGCTTGATGGACTGTAGTGCTACTGTTTCTGTAGTGCGATATGCTATTTTTATTGTAAATCAATACAGTTCTGGTGTACCAACATACAATATCAAAATTTGTGGGACTGTGATAAGGACTTAATATCAAAGAAATATTGCACAACCCTTAATTTTGCACTTGAACTGTCCCATTAGAACGAGGAGTAAAGGCCAAGTCTGCATGCAGCCTCAGACTTCCTGGGACTTTTGAGCTGTGGGAAGGGGTAGTGGCAAGCGCTTGTTGTGGAGTGAGTGGACCGGGAGCTGCTGCTGCTCAGCCTCCGGGACAAAACCGCAGGCTCAGAAAACTTCCTGGAATCCTCAGAATTATAGTCCTTCTGCTGTTTGTGGCCATCATCCCCTTCACAGTCCTCAGACAGCTGGTCACTGGGATCTGTGGCTTCCACACTGCGCTCTCCATTACCTACAGTCGCTGATGATGCCGAGTCTTCAGTGCTGGTCTTGACCTTGCTGTGTTCATGCTGATTGCTGTCAATGGCTGCGCAGGTCCTCCGGTACATTCCCAAGTGAGTGCGCCAAGGAGAGACACTCGGGTCCCTGACAAAATCAAACCGTGTGTCCTGGACAGATGCCTGCCTCATTAGGGAGTGCCTGCCCTGCCGCACTGGAACCGTGGTAACCAGAGATTTACCAGAGATCTCCTCATTGTTTGACGCTGCGGGTTTAAAACGAAAGTAGAAGACAGGCTAAGACTGACAGGCAAACATTTCAAGGACATTAAATAGACATTCAATTTAAGCTAATCCTTAGCAGAAGTTTCTATTACAACCTTACTAATTACCCAAAAATGTGTTGGCATAAAGAATAGTTGTAGAGTGTAGCATCATGCTGTGCACAGATTAGAATATACAATATATGGACAAATGTATTGGGGCGCCTGACCAACAGGGACTTTAATGACACTGCAATCAAATATACAGACTTCAATACAGAGTTGGTCCCCTCTAGAACAGCTTCCACTCTTCTTGGAAGGCTTTCCCTAAAACCTTTGAATGTTTCTGTGAGAATATGTGCTCATTTACTCTGTAGAGCAAATATAATGTCAGGCAATGTGTCCCAATACTTTTGTCCATAGTGTACGAAAGAGGGACTGAGGGGATCCTTGAGGTACCAACATATAGCCAGTTTAAGGTGCTCTAATTGCAAAGGCATCATCAGTAATGCAATCAAATCCCAGCAAATCACAGCAATATTCCAACATTAAATATAAAGTCTTCCCAAAAGAACATAGACTGTTACTCGGGACAAACTCCTATCAAATACCCTTGATTTCAGGAGACATGAACAGGTGTCTACAAACTTCGACATTTTATGTATGTCTATGGCCAACGTGGAGTCCACGTGACAAGTACCAGGTAAGCTAATGTAAAGTATTTCGGTTAGAACTGGCTAGTTCTACTGGAAAATCCGTTTATTGACAGGTGATGGAGTGATCCTTAAGTGCATATCAAACAATCCATGACTCATGACGGCTTTCTTACTAAAAGGCTTTTGACGGGGTCGCTCAGGCCTCCCATCGAAAAACACAGTTTTACTCAAATGTACAGCAACCAAAAACAACCATTTTAGGTCATATTTAATATAAAGTTGCGCAGAAAAAAATGACAACGTCCGTAACATCCGTGTGTGTGAGAGTGTGCGTGGAAAACAATAGCTACACCTGTGGCAGGCTGCGGACTACTCTTTGGATGAGAAAACAGTTGCAAAATGTATACTTTAAACCATATTACTATCAAATATTACGTAGAAAATGTGAGTCCAGAGTATAATCAGAAGGAGAAAATATCAAGTTCAGTGTAAGGATATCAGGACTCGAGCAGGAAATTTGAGAAACTCGAGTCGACAACTGCACAAACACAGAAACAACAACAAACACAAGGAAAAAGCTCGTTTTTCTTGCTGTAATCTCATGCCGCTCACCTCTTCTAAAGTACACCACTCTAGTTTCCAGTTTCTGTTTGTCTCTGATGGAGTTATACTGCTGTTTTAGGAGAGAAATGTCCATGTCGACTGGAGGCTCCTCGTCACTCGTTTCCTCCTCCGTCACTCCCGGTCTTATCACGGACTCCTCACACACGCAGCAGCAGCCTGACGACATCCTGCTGATTTTTATTCTGTCATATAAAACGATCCTCTGTCATAAAAACCCTCTGTATCTCACACACCTGTGCCGAGAGAAACCTCCACACTGACTGTATACTTTGGGCACTACAGTTCCAACACAGTTGAGACTATGTGCAAATAAAGGAGGGCAATTCAAGGTTGTGCCAGGTAATCTAGGGGCAAATCTGCACAAAGGGGGTTAGTATCTCACGTGGAGTGCAACATCAGCAGTAATGCTGCACTGCAATACAGCTCAAAACATCACACATGTCTATGCAGCTCATGCATTTTTAATTAAAGACTGAATATGTTGCTTTTTTATGGTCCATATTTGCTTAGGACTCTCAGACATATTATTTACACTATATGGATAAAAGTATTGGGACACACCTCTTTTTCAAGGTTTGGGCAAGGCCCCTTACTTCCAGTGAAGGACAATATTAATGCTTCAGTATATCAAGACATTTAGCAGAAGACCCTTTTCTGTTCCAGCATGACTCTGTCCCAGTGCATAAAGCAAGCTCCATAAAGAAATGGCTGGATTAGTTAAATTTGGAAGAACTTGACTGGCCCGCACCATCCAACACCCTTGGGATGAACTGGAACGGAGATTGTGAGCCAGGCCTTCTTGTCTAACATCAGTGCCTGACCTCATAAATGCTTTACAGAATGAATGGACACACTTTCTCACAGAAACTCCAAAATCTTGTGGCAAGCCTTCCAAGAAGAGTGGAAGCTGCTATAGCTGCAAAAGGGGGATCGACTCCATATTAAAGTCTATGCATTTAAATGCAATGTCATTAAAATCCCTGTTGGTGTAATGGTCAGACATCCCAGTACTTTTGTCCAGGAAATGTATCTTACTTAGGGGACATTAACATTAATGTTCCGCTGCAATACAGTTCAAAACATCACTCATGTCTATGCAGCTCATGCATTATTAACTAAAGACTGAATTTTTTTGCTTTTTAATGGCCTATATTTGCTTAGGCCTACTATCAGCCCTGTTATTCATAAGAGGTTCTACATGCCACCGTGAGAACCGGGTAAATCTGCATTCTCACAAATTAAGCGTGATTTAGTTAAATTCAGTTCAATTGTATCAGCGGCAAGAACAGAATTACCCATAGTGGGCTTTAGAGTCATGCTGTTGACACAGCACTGTTGAAGTAAGGGGTGAGTCCTTAACGGTCATTAAAGGCAAGGTTTACTCTTTTTTTGGAATTCAAATGCATTTATTTACCTGACATCATAATGATGGTAAAGGTGTTTCTGTAGCCTCGTGAGTTGAGTGTTAACCAAATGACATTACATGGGAGTGTAAGAAAGAAAAAGACCAAAATTGGCCCATTTTGCATAAGAAAAAATAAATAAGCATGTGGGGGAAAATGAATGCACTGACATTTTATATACTGAATGGTAAATTTGGCTACTGTACTGTCCTGTTTAGATTAAACTGCTATTTATACTTGTTTATACTGTTATACTGGTTATACTATTAATAGTGTTTGCACCATTCTCAACTACATTTTTTTCAATCACTGTACATTTGTCTCATATTTATATATATATATATACAGTGCTGTCTACACACTCAGGACAGGTTTGGTCAAATCAAACATCATTCAGTATTTGTAGTGGTAACTTTACTGCCATATTTCCCACTTATATTTCTCATTTATACTTACTTTATTTCCACTGTTCTGTTTGTTGCACAACATCTTATTGCATGTCATGTGTACACTGTGGAACCAGAGCTTCACAATTTTGTCTCTCTCTATACCTGTAAATGGTTGAGATAACAATAAAGTTCACTTTGAATTTGTCTTTGGGAAGTGTTAAAGCAAAGCCTGTAATGAACTAGCCCATCACTGACTTGCCCTAATGAGGAAGGACTATAAGCCACAGTGAGAAAATTGCTGGGCTGTCCAGCGTCAACACAAGCAGAAGGGTCCCCCTTTAGTCTTGGCCCCTCCTGAGGTTTCCTTTTCTGCTATGGAAAGAGTTTTTTTGCCACTGTTGGCTTTGGCTTGCTAACTGGGAGCTTGAACTCAGACTGCTGTGTGTGACAAAGCCTGTTGTGAAAATCCTACACGAAGAAATTCGACTTGACATCAGTCATGTGCATGTGAGCTAAAAACATAAGGACAACACTTTGAATAACTGGTGAATCTTTACTTCAAATGTTTCCTTCAAGCATTTTGCTTCTGCAGTGTACTGTGCAGAATTACTCCAGATGAGTGTCAGAGACACAAATAGGATAAACAGAATCGTTTATAAAATTCTTCTTTAGCATACATTTGTTTGCAGAAAACCAAGATGTCATCCATCCTGAACTGATTCTTAATAGATCTGAAACACTTCCTATGTTAAAACAGCTGAAAACATCACTGGGCATCTCTCCACTCACTGCAGGAGATCTTCCATTAGTGCTGCTTTAGAAAGTGTAAGTGTGTGTGTAGGTGCAAGTTTAGGACCTCCTCCTCACACCCCTCACACAAACTCTTCATACTGCTCCCATCTTTAATGCTACAGCATTGACAAGCCATCAGACTCCTCAACACACTGCCTATACCCCCACTCCCCTCCCTCACACACACCTGAACTGTGAACTGACTCAACTTTCCCATTCTGCACTTTACACATAGGCCTACTGTTTATGATGCACAAAACAACCATGTTACTTGAATACTGTCTCTGTATTTATCCTGAACTGCTACTGATCATTTGCACATATAAAATACACAAATTCATTAGAGTTTTCAGTTTGTTCTGCACTTCACTGCTGATGCAATATTTGCACAATTTTTGGATGTGAACAATTACCCTTTGTACTAAACTGCACATTTTTAGCTTCAAGTTAAGAGTTCATATTCTATCAATATATGCGTATTCTTTGTGTCATTTTGTACTCTGTTAAATCTGTGGTCACGCTGTCTCATCTCACTGTATACATATACATAGCTGAGATGGTTTCTTATTTTCAGTTTCTGATTGGAATGAAATGCTGCTGGTGTCTTACCACAACTGCACACTTCTGTACTTTACATACTTTACTGAATGCATTTTTTATTTTTATTGTTTAAAAGTAACAGAAATTAAAAAGTTATAGAGCAAGAAACTGATTTTTACCGTAAAGAAACTTCTCACTACCAAAGGTACAAGAAGATACAGGACACTATTCAGTAATAT
>JBBPCY010014357.1:0-15301 GCA_037974405.1 Brachyalestes nurse
CTTTATGGAGCTTGCTTTGTGCACTGGGGCACAGTCATACTGGAATAGAAAAGGTTCTTCCCCAAACTGTGTCCACATAGATGGGAGCATGGCCTTGTCCAAAATGTCTTGGTAAGATGAAGCATTTAGACTGCCCTTCATTGGAAGTAAAGGGCCTGAATTCAATAATGAAGAGGTGTGTCCTAATACAGTCCTAATACATTTGTCCAGTGTATGAGAAACGAAACCGTTCCAGAATTGCTGCGTTTTTTTCTGCTCCGAAAACCGCGACTGTAGTTTGTCCCTGACAGCGCTCCGTCCTGGCGGCGCAGTGAAACGGGAAGCTGCTTGGTTTGTTTTGGTTCTTGCTGGGATTTTTTTTATTATTATTTTAATGTAAACAGGATAAACAGATTTCTACTCTCGAAACATGTCCCAGGACCTCTGGTAAGCGTCTCGTTTTTTACTGTTGCTCTC
Source organism: Brachyalestes nurse (assembly GCA_037974405.1). Classification (NCBI taxonomy): domain Eukaryota; kingdom Metazoa; phylum Chordata; class Actinopteri; order Characiformes; family Alestidae; genus Brachyalestes; species Brachyalestes nurse. Next base: position 457 of record JBBPCY010014357.1, read on the forward strand.
AGTTCTCCTCAGCGAGTGACGAGTAAAATTAATATATAAGTTAAATCAGAAAAATAAAAACGAACAAAGGAGTGAAACGATTAATTCTTCTTTAATTACGTTCCCTCTTGTATTTCGTATATTGGTTTCTGATATTGGTTTCTGTATTCTGGTCAGAACTCGTTTAAATCTGTCTGTTCCCGCAGCGGTTAAGTCAAGTTCCTCATAATCGAGATATTTTAGTGAAAGCCTTCAGTCAGTCAGCTGATCTGATCCTCATGATCTGAATCTTGAGTCTGATCTCCACCTATAGAACACAAAACACATAAAACATTATTTTTTGCCCAAATATATTCCATACAAATGCAGTTAAATCCTTCTATCTGAACTGACTAGTTCCAGCATGACTGTAACTTACACCAGTTCACAACGCAAGGTCCATAAAGACATGGTTGATTTGTTAGGTGTGGAAGAACCAGACTAGCCCGCACGGAGCCCTGACCTCAGTTACATCCAACACCTTTGGTATGAACTGGAACAGAGATTGCGAGCCAGGCCTTCTCGTCCAAAATAAGTGCCTGACTTCATAAATGCTCTACAGAATGAATGGGGACGAATTCCCACAGAAACTAAAGAAACAAAATCTTGTGGAAAGCATTCCAAGAAGAGTGAAAGCTGTTACAGCAAAGCAGGGACCATCTCCATATTAAATTGTATGTATTTGAATGCAATGAGGGAGAGAGGGAGAGAGTCTTGAGTCTGCTTGGTGAAAGTCTCCACTTTTAGAACTCCGTGCACTCTGAGTGATGGGGGAGAGAAAGAACACAATTATACTGAGTGTAGTGAGAGGAGAAGGACCACCCTACCCTCCCAAAGCAAAAGTTCAGGACAGGGTTTTATTTGCAAAAGAGCACAAAGCTACTGCTGCTTCAGGAGTACAACTATTTAAATAATGTTTATTTTAAATGTACTATTCATACTTCTTTTGCATCATTAGGTTGCAGCATTATGATGCCACATGCCGACTGGCCCAAGAGGTAGCAGAAACCATCCATGAGCGAAACAGAGTGCAGAGGACCGGAGGCAACCCCGCCAAGGTGAGGAGCTGCCCTCAACAGAAAGACAGAATAGATCTGGAGCGTTATGAATAGATCTAGAGCGTTACAATTGATCAGACTAAAATTTATTTTTATAATATAGGTGCACTCTTTTTTTTCCCAAAATAAAATTCTCAAACACAGAAATAACAAATAGCCCCTCTGTATGAGCTTTTCCCCCCAGTTACATTTGTGTATTCAGCTTATTTAAAAAAAAATACTCAATTTAGTTAATCAAACTGTGGTAAATATTTGAATTCATTGATAAACATTTCTTAAAAAGGGTCCATTTTGAGACTCCTGAAGTTTATGAAATTATTTTTAAAGGTTATGTGTTTATGATTCGTGTTCCAGCTGAACATGACCCTGAGGGCGTCGCTGCAGAAGCTGAAGCAGAACATCGCACAGCTGAGGGAGACGTTGATACGAGCCTCATCCCAGCGCCGCATGTATCCTTACACACCCTTACACAGTCTTAAACACTCTTCTTTGCAGCAAAACCATTGGGCCTCTTTTGGTTCCTTGAAGAACTATTGGGTCTGTTTTTAGATGAGTTTGCTTTTGGAGAACCTAATAAAGGTTCTATACCAGAGATCCCCAACTCTGGTTCCGGAGGGTCAGTGTCCAGCGCAGTTTGGTGGTTCTTCTCAAATGCACTCACTAAACCGAGAGGTTATCCCAAACAGATATAATTCATTGATAACCTTTATTTTACCAGCTAAGGCATTAAGAACAGTTTCTTACTTACAATAACAGCCTGGGAATAGGTGGAAGACAACTGTAAAACAAACAAAACACGAAAAAAGTCCCCCACCCGGAGCTGCTTTAAAAACCTTTATAACCAAGTCTTTTTGAGTTCAAATGTTTATATTTCTAGGATTGCTACAAAAGTCTTGGAATAAATCCTGGACTTCAACTGATGGCCTGATCAAGCTTTCATACAGAATAAGAAACATTATAAAAACATACTCAGAATATGAGATGCGTTCAGGAGCAGTAGTCATTTTTTCCGGGACTGACATTAAGGATGGTCCAGGAAAATTATGTTATTAGTGTTTTTGCCCTGCAGCATTGGATGTTTCCTAAGTGTGAGGGAGCAGTGGTTGGAAAAGCAGAAGAGACGATGAATCACTTCATTGGATAATTGGATCGCTGTAATGGAATTTGTCTGTTTGGATATTCCTGCATGCCGAATCCCAAACTCCTCTTACATTCATCACATGTGACCCTCCTGTTACGTTTTACCCCAAAAGATCAAGGGTTTAAGGGTGTTTTGAGAACCGGGGATTGCGGACGTGGATGTGGTGTTTTAAGCATATGTGTGACGTGCAGTGACGTTGTTTTTGCATTTTGTTTCAATTTAATTAAACTATTAAATTATTGACATTGATACTGCAGTTGCTGTGATGTGAAGACAGATGACAGTAGAGGTCTACAGCAAACCCGTCTGCACTTCCCAATGCTGACCTGTAGAGGGCAGTGTAGTATAAATAATTAGATCCAGCACATCAAAATAGACGTTCAGACAGTCCGTGAATGTGGTCATCCCCAAGCTAATTAATATAAAGTAAAATAAGCTGTTATTGACAAACATATAAGTAATACACATCAGTTATTAAACTAATATAAACCAACTGACAACGATAATACCAGTATTATTGTTTGGTGCTGATGTGTGTCTCTGTGTTGATGTTAGTTTACAGATAGTTTACAGTTTTCCACTTCCCCAAATGTTTTGGGCACAAATGTTGCTTCTGTAGTTTAGAACTGGAATCAATACACGATAGGCCACCCAAATATTTTACTGAAAAAAAACACCAAAACTGTGTTCTGTGATGTCATAAATATGGAGGAATCTGATCACAGGTCAGTCCTGCTTTGTGAACAGAAGCCCTGATGTCATTAGAAATGACTGTTTATAGCACAGAAGTTCAGTTCATTTTTGCGGCTCACAGTAAGTCATACTGTGTCCTAAATCACATCCCCAAGTCCGATCCACCGTAATGAGGAGCTGGATGTTTGAGGGTCCAGAGATGGTTTGAGGTTAGTTTATGGGAAAGGATTTGGGTGATAATTGGCTTCTAGTGTTAGTGATGTAGCCTCATAGCTCCAGCAAGAAGAAGCAAAATTTGTACTCTGGACACATCTCGGCTGATTGACCACACCGGGGGAGGTGGAACATTGTGGACATTACGTTTGTTGGCCGAACTGTTCCCTTACAGTGCCTTGACGAATGAGCCCAGCATGCAGTCCGAGGCCGACAGAAGGCAGAACCTGGTTGATGACCTGGTGACGAGAGAAAAGCAGCTGTGCGCCTCGTTCAGCCGGGACGGCACTGACCCGGAGCCCTCACGGTAAAAATGCTTCACTCTTTTCAGCTGCGGTCAGAAACTGATCCAAGGTCAGATTCCCCTTCACTGTGTCAGTCATAATCGTAGGATGAAGGGGACGCTGGGAAGGAATAACAGTTTGGGTGAAGCTGGATAACTGTTGGCCAGAACTGACATTGGGTTTAAGTTATCTGGGAATCTATTTGCACTTTGTCGGAAAAAATGATAAAATGTGAATAGATTCCCAGATTTATTGATACTGTGGCCAGATGCATCAGTCTCTGAATCTCATGAACTCTGGAGACTTCATCCTTTATAGTTGTTTTTAAAGCTGGGCGATACAAAGTATAACAATGTATTTTTTTGTAATAATAATTTGCAGCACTATATCATTTAGAAGGAAACACCTCCCTTAAGTCCCACCTCTCTTCGTTATTGTTGCCATGGGCATCAAACCCTCAGATCAGTGTAACATGGAATCACTTTTAATATTTTCATCAACGTAAGACTGAAAACTAATACTTCTTGTTTATTTATTGCTTATTATTAAATGTACTGATGTGTTTTACTCATGCATTTGCTTTAACACCTTATCCTGGGTCTGTGTTTTCCCCTTATTTTGCAGACTCTAGGAGTGTATTCACTCAGTCCATAATTTAATTCAGTTTGATTCATGTTACTGAGTTCACAAATCAATATGAATAAAAATCAATATGAATATCAAAAATTAGAATAAAAAGTGAGGACTGTGTTCAGTTGTGGGACAGTTTACTAATGAAACTACAGCTGGAAGGCAGTGAGTGTGGTGGGGCAGTTGGGGGGTGTTGTTCAGTGGTTATGAGGTGAATGTGCTGGACTGGGTTGCTGAGTGGTGCTGGTTCAAAATAAAGAGGCCCCTTATAGTCACGCAGAGCACAGCACAGCATGAAATTCTTTCTCTGCGTTTAACCCATTCACCAAGTGAAGCAGTGGGCAGCCACCAACGAGGGACACTCAAGGAGCAGTGTGTGGGGACAGTACCTTGCTCAAGGGCAACGCAGTGGTGCCACTGGCAGTCCTGGGATTTATACCCACATGTGTCTGATAACAGGGGCAACTCTCTAACCAGGCTACCCCACTACAAACAATGCAGTACAAACACATTGCAGACTTATCAGAAATCATAATTAATGTCCCACAATGCATACTGCTTTGTGAGCTCACAATATTTGTATACATTGTTACATACCTACAGATCAGGCCACTCTTGTCACTGTTGTGCTGGAAAAGCAAAATTCTTACATTTTAAAGCATTTATTTATATTTCACATATATTTAAATGTGTTGGCTTTGTGACATCACAAAACTAGGATTTGAAAACAGGCTGTTTTGTAGCTTATTTTCCATACATGGACTATATGCCTGAGGAAAGTAAATGTACTGTTTGAAACAGTACTTACAGACTTTAAGCCTTTTTAATTCCAGAAAAGAGATAATATGGGCCCTTTAATATCTTGAAAGGCATCGCTTTCACAATATGTAGAAATAAAATCACAGTACTTATATTTAGTCCTGACCAGGCAGGTCTATTTACTTATTTGATCGTTTTTCCATTAATAATACAATTCTGCCACGAGACAAGTTTTATATATATATTGAGCTATTAAGTGACAGCCAATTTGATGAAACGGTTCATTAGTGCATTTAAAGAATCAAAACAGAAACCTTTATTGATCCCAGATGAAACTGTTAAAAAAAACCAAGAAGAGGAGTGCTTCACAATTCTGTGCAGTGTTCCTTATTTTGTGTGTGATTTTGCATATAGTGGTGGCGTGTGCGAGAAAAAATAGTAACTAATATTTCTAATATGTTTTTACATTTTGGGGGTTGTAACAACATCTCGTCCACCTGCAGTGTGTGTGTGTGTGTGTGTGTGTGTGTGTTTATACATGTGTGCCTGCTTTAAAGCCACTGTTGTTCAGAAGAAAACCCCTTTTATGTTCTTCCAGGTTCATTTGTGGCTGGAAGCTCGTGCTCACGGCGACTAATGAACGTCAGTGGAGCTGTTTGATGTTAAGTGATAAGGAGAGAGTGTTTTTTGGGGGGTTAGGAGTGTGTAGCTGTCTCTGTCTCTGTGTGGTCTGTGTGCTGGGTGTGTGTGTGGGGGGGGGTTTGGATGTGCTCCAGAAACCAAAGCTATTCCACCTTTCCCTTCGAACGGAGGGGATTATCATATTCCCTCTTTTTTTCGGAAGATTAGCCGCTAATCAGGTGCAAAAGTGACACAGCCGACACCCCCTAGCCGACCCTGTGACCCCACGACCCTGCCTACCCCCAAATATCCTCTCCTTTCAGTTTGATCATAATGCGCAGAGCGGTAATTGGTGGACTGGCAGGCTGCAGGGCGAGTGTGTGATCCAGGGGAGTGTATGTGAGTGGTCGAGTGTGTGTGAGCGCGGCAGGAGGGGAATTGGATAAACGTTAATCCTCACGCTGCGGAGAACAAGGGAGGAAGTGGAGAGCGGACAGTTTCCAAACATGTCAAACGGATTTCTGTCTACTTTCTAACTGAGGTTACTGTCCACCAGGAGAGAGAGAGAAGAAAAAAAAACACAGGGACTTTTGTGCTGCCTCTGGTATGGATTAAGTTTAGGCCCATCAAGTGTCCAGACAAGATGAGCTTTATTGGGAACTCCTTCCTTGTACTTGCACTCATTGGCCACTTTATCAGAAACACCTGCCGTATAGGTGCACCTTATAGGTTTGCAGTCTAAAGAGGAACTTTTTTTTTTCCACCCCCAACCCCATAATTCAGTGTTTGTAAAGAGTCACCCAGAGTGTGTTGTTGTGAAACGGTTCATTGTAGAGACTTTACAGTGGAGGTGAATGGAGGCAGACATCTCCAACACACACGCAGCGGTTTTATTCACTATCGACTCCAGTGAAGCTTCATGTGTCTCCGAGTAATAGAGATACCTTGATGGACCAAGATTAATAGAGTAAAACATTTAAAGATGGATAGACAGATAACTGGATGAACAGATGGACTGACAGATATATTGATCTGTAGCCTGTATCTGAAGGTATCAGCAGGGGAACAGGCGCGTCTGAATGGTACCCAGGCCTGTACAGAAATGTGTTATTAATAAAAGTGTGTGGAATTGAAGCAGTGTGTGTGTGTTTGTGTGTGCGCACGCCTGGAGCTCCACTCTGAAGACCACTCTGACGCCTGGCTGCATGTTGTTGCCGTTGGTGTTTTGGAGAAGGATGGAGTGATGTTCTGTGTAAAGTCTGGATGATAAAAATGAAGAATAAACAAACTCTCAGATCTCAACAGCTCTGAAGTCAGGGGGGGTGTTCTTTTTGTCATTTGTCATCATAAATGCAGAAAATTGCCTGGGCTGTTTATTCCTAAAACTGCATGAATGCCACAGATGTGTGTGTAGTTTAACATATTGTGAGCATTTTGTTAAAAACAGACCAACAGATTTCTTGCAAAATTACTGGGGACAAAATCTAATTACATTAATGGACTAGAACTAATGGGAAAATATAATATTCTTGACCGAGAGCTTGATGTAGTTTATAAGCATTGAAGTTTCAAAACATACTATTCATACGTACATATGGGAACCTAGCTGCAAAAACAGGCAGTTTAGAATGAACTGTTTTTGTGACATCACAAAGACCAACTCTTACACACACATTTCTGCCTATCACAGTTCAGCCCTACCCTTTCATGCTGAAGTTATAAGACTGCTTTATGAGTGAGGCACAGTACAGGGCAAGCAATCAGATTAGAGCACATTTACATATGTCAGTTTTAAAGTGGGTGAGGGAGAAAAATAAAGCGCGAAAATGTGTAGGATGGGCCCTTTAACAGGTGTTTTATCTGTTTCCTGCTGTTCCCTCTTTGGAGAAATGAGATTTTCTCATGAGGGTGTTCGTAGGTGTTTAATTCTTTGTGTGTGTGTTTGCTGGTGATCGATTTACAGTGCTATATTTCGTCTTCTGCAGGTCTAGCTTGATGTCAGGTGGGGGAGGGGCCGGGCCTGTGAACCCGTGGCTGGTGAACGAATCAGAGGACACGAGAGGCCTGACGTTTGGAGAGATCAAACAACAGCAGCAGCGCATCATTGAAGGTTAAAAAAATCATAGTAATACAGTAATGCATGGAAAATACTGTCCTGTAGCCACGGGGACACCTGTACTCACTCTTCCTTGCTCTCGGTCTCTCTCTCTCTCTCTCTCTCTCTGTCTCTCTCTTTCTCTCCTCCCTGTAGCTCAGGACGCTGGTCTGGACGCCCTCTCCGCAGTGATCAGCCGGCAGAAGAGGATGGGTGAGGAGATCGGGAACGAACTGGACGAGCAGAACGGTGAGACCGAATAGCCCACAACTCCAAACCCTCTAAACTCGAGCCTCACATTATTTTCTCTTCTGGCATCATTTTTCCCAATAAAACAACAGCCCACAATATGTCCGAAAGTATTCGAACACCTGTTCATCCAACACTTCTGCCAGAATCGAGGGCATTAGTAGGGATTCGCTGCTTGGCGATGATTTCATTCAGCCTCAAGAGGGTTAGTGTGGTGTTGGCCAAGTAGGTTTGGTTTCCAGTGGAATCCCAGAAGTGTTCATCACTCCAACCCAATACTAATATATTCATTGGAGCTTCATCATTCCAGCTTATGCCAGAGTTGTTCAGAGCTTCTGCTCTCCAGCTTTTCTTCAGTGAAGCTTCATCACGCCCACTCATCCCAGAGGCCTTCAGCAGAGCTCCTGCTATCCAACTCATCCAAAAGTTTTCAACTTTATCAGTCCAACTCAATCCAGAGATGTTTAGTGGAGCTTCATCACTCCATCTCATCCAACTTTATCACTAAAACTCATCCCAGAGGTGTTCATCAAAACTTCATCACTCCGACTCAATGTAAAAATGGTCAGTGGAACTTCATCAATCCAGCTCCTCTCCAGTGGAGATTAATCACTCCACCTCCTGTTCAGTGGGGATTAATCACTTTAACTGATCTCAGAGGCATTCAGCAGAGCTTCTTTTCTCCAGCTCATCCAAAAGGTTTCCAGTGGAGCTTCACCACTCCAATTCAATCCAGATATGTTCAGTGGAGGTTTATCACCGCAACTCTTCATAATGGCTTTCCTAAAGGAGTTTTCCCAAATTATGTGACTGAACATGCTCAGTTTAACACTGTTGTTGATTTCAGGTGAACTTTAAAAAGTATCATATAATCAACAAGGATGTCTGGATTCTTTTGGACATATCCGTCGTGTGTTTTGAGACACTTATAGTCCTGTTTTCCACCAACTTCCAGTTGTGAAAAGTTCTAATAGTGAACAGACTCGCACAGATCAACGTGGAAAGGTGGTGGAATGTTTGAATGGAGATCCAGGTATGTTTGGAGATATTGTGCAGAGCTCAGCGGTGCCTTGCTCTTGCTCCGTAAAGAGACAGGAGGAAGCAGGCAGAGTCAGAAATCTTTCAGGTTATGAAAGAACGCTGGAGGAGAACTGAAACTGATTGGCTGCACATCATTAGCTCTTCAGTGCTGATGTTTATAGTGGAGCTCCCATTTGAGAACCACTTGTGATCAAACCCAGAGCTCAGGGTTCACAAGAGCACATGACCCGCTGTAATAAGGGAGCTCAGGCCTTCCTGCGCTGGAGGAACGAGACACGGTCTGATAGGTTACCCTTTTCACTTCCTCCGCCTGCTTTTGAACCATATTATTCCCAAATGGCCGCTCTGACAGGGACCCGCTTCTTGAAGAATGACTCGGTCTGTGAAAATGTGTTTAACAGCTTTCTCCATAGAAAAGCTGTCCGACTGCTTTGAAGCTCCTCTGAAGACAAAAGGCCGTAAAGCTCATTAGTAGGAATCCGTATATTGGTTTCATTTTGGAGTTATTATTAATATTATTTTATCTCCCCTTCATATGTTTCCAGCATTTTCATGGCAAGGATAAATCTTTTGAATGAAATAGTTTTCATCATTGCTGATGGCACTTTTGGGAAAACCAGTGAAGCAACAGCTGGGACAGTTGCTATGGAGCTGGTTAAGCCTCTCAGACTCCCACAGACCCCATAAACTCCCAGAGACTCCCACAGACCCTAGCAGACCTCTAGAGTTATTATTAGTGATGCACCAAAGTCCTTGTCTTGTTTGAGTGTCATAATTTATTTTTATGCAATTTTCTAACATAAGCTGTCTAAGAATGATTTTCTCCTATAGGCTGTGCCTTTAAGACTGGTATGTCAGTGACCCCTGTTCTGATCGGTTGCCATGTAAGGTGCCTTGTCTCTGAAAGGGCTTACGTGATCCTTGCAGTGCCATCATGAAGAGACAGAGCTAAATCAAATAGGTGGATGTGTGAGTTCACTGGGTTATGTGACATCATAATTACAGTATTTTCAAAATGAGCCGTTTTTGCAGTTCAGTTTCCACATATGGGGCTGTGCTGAGAGGTGTGGAAAATTCAGGAAAAAGATCTTCTCTGTCCAGCCTGTTTCCTAGACATAACTGAGCTCAATATGAGATTCTGACCATTTTCTCACACTTTTTAAATTCATATCCTGAGAAAGAACCTTAAGATTCAAAAGAAAACTTAGTTGTCTTAGAAATGAGCCTGTACAACATCTGAGATTTGTCTTGGTGGTCAAATTCAAGTCTCAACCAAAGTCAGAAAGTTGTGAGATCCATACGATTGTTGAAGTGAAGAAAACTGAGAAGCTGATGAGAACAGCAAAATAACTTCTGTCCGAAGTTATTTTTTTTCGGGGGAGTGGGGTTTAGAGGAAACAAATCAGACTTCAGTAATCTCTAAATTATTATTTCTGCTCAGACATAGCAAAGACTGTTGTGAGCAGTAAAATCTTCATCTTTTAAAATTTTATGTTTTAGAACAAGTATTTACACAAAAACCTCAAAAAGGAAGGAATTTACCTCAACTTTCTCAAAAAAAGGAAAATTTGGTTTTCTGCAATGACTTAAAAATAAGTCTAGATCTGGAAATGTTTCTGCTTGTTGCTCTTTGGGTTCTAGTGTCCTGTTCCCTCACTCCCATCTGCACACGAAGCAGTAAACAGCCTTTAGGTGTGTTTTTCAGGTGTGAAAGTGTTTGAGCGTCTGAGAAATTGTACCAAATGATTAGTTGGGAGCTGAAGCGCATTATGTGGATTTAGCTGCAGCGTAGCGCTGGCAGTGCCAAGGGGAAGTTAGCGCTGTTCACTGTTGTGAATTGGGATTAGAATTAGACGCCGACTCTGCTGGCTCCTGCTCGAGACTTTTCCCCTGTGATCTCCTGGCGTCTCGGAGGAGAATTTCTGAGGTTGGATTAAGAAATATCCCAGTCGGGACACACACAGTTATTACACACCGCCTGCCAGAGGAGGGGACACCTTAAATTTTTAATCACATTTTCTCTTGATGGTTTGCCTACTGTACTAAATAAAATGCTGTTAAGAAAACTAGAAGGCAACAACTGCCATAAAAATAAAAAGCTAAAGACCATGGCCATTTTATCCCCAAAAATTATAATTAACCACTGCCAGAAATGGATTGTCCTGAAAAAAACATTCAAAAACACTGTAGTACTATTCTTATTTGTTTAGGGATATTTTTAGAATGGATTGAAAACCAATTAAAGCTGAAACTCTTGTTTTGCAGACATATAAACAACTATGAAAGCAATATATTATAAATTAGCTATTAAACTGTTAAGATTCAAATGTAATTTATCTTCACACTCCCAGATCTGAGTTTGTTTGTAAATGCCTTTTCCTGGAGTGTTAGTATTGTCTGTCATCCTACTGAAAGTAGGATGTGAATCATGACAGAATTATAGAGCCCTTTTTACATGGGGAAAATAGACTCCATATCTCCCCCTATGCTTCCTGTCATGTATTACAGTCTGTCAGTATGACCACATGGATCATAAAGACTTAGAGAATGCTTTTAAAATAAATTGATCGACTCCATAATGCCTCTTCACTTCCTATTATGTATTACAGTCTGTCAGAATGAGGGTTTTTTTATTTGATTTTTTATTAAATAATAAACTCCATACTGTCCACGCTAGTGTATTACAGTCCGTCGGACTGCTATGTCATCCAGCCTGTGACATGTCTTCATTGTTGAATTTACAACCCAAATAAGGGTCGATCTGATGATGTTCCTCAGGTTATCCAAAACTCTGTTTCCATCCTCTTCTAGACCGTAGCTTCTCACACCCTTTAGGCCACACACTCTTTCCCCGAGCACCTGTTTGACATCTCACCCTCAGTGGAACTCAGGATCTGCGGTTTGTTTGCTATTATTAGACCCAGATACTTGTATGCTTTATTTGAGAACAAGCCACAGAACACATTTTTCTCCGGCAAAAATAAAGCACCTCCATCGGTTTTTGAAGCCCGGAGAGACGTGGTGCCGGTGCCGGACTCTCCATTACAGCTTTGGATTGAGTGAAGCAGTCTGCTATGTAAGGAGATAGTTTAATGCCTCTGAAAAAAAGAGGGGAAAATGGATTGAATTTGGTTTAAAAAAAGGAAAATGTTGATTCTTTCCTCGTCTGACAGGCGGTGTATGACCCTTTTACCCTCCATGCTGTTCTTTTCCCCTGATTTCTGTCCAGACGGGGTTCAGGCAGCAGTGTTTGGCTATAAGCAGATTAAACTCCGGATCAGAGGAAGTGAAGGGCAGGACGTCTCTCCTTTTTAGGGAAAGGGCTGTAGAGAGGGGTCAGGGGCCAAAGATCAGGGGAACTTGGCTGGCATTGGCCAGTTGTAGATTCCTGCTGCCCATAGAGATGAATACAAGGACACTGCTATAGTTAGACTAGAGGACGTTTTGTTCAAACAGCAGCTGAGGGTGACTACAAGCGGACAGCGATTCATATAGAGTGTACTGTAGCTTTATCAGACTACCGTTCATATAAAGTGTCCTGCAGCTGTAATGGACCTCCATTCCTGTAGAGTGCACTGCAGCTTATCGGACTTCGATTCCAATAGAGTGAACTGTAGCTATGACGGACTTCCATTTATGAAGAGTGCACTGCAGCTGTATCTGATTTCTGTTCCTATAGAGTGTACTGCTGTTTTATCTGACTACCATTCATATAGGGGGTACTATAGGGGTTATTGTTTGTTGTTTGTTGATGAGGGGGTTAACAAAACTTTATGATGACAGGAAGGTTCTCATTGTCTCTTTTTCTCTCTCTCTCTCTCTCTCTCTCTCCCTCTCTCTCTATCTCTCTCTCTCTCTCTCTCTCTCTCTCTCTCTCTCTCTCTCTCTCTCTCTCTCTCTCTCTCTCTCTCTCTATCTCTCTCTCTCTCTCTCTCTCTCTATCTCTCTCTCTCTATCTCTCTCTCTCTCTCTCTCTTTCTCCCCTGATCGTTTTGCTCTCTCGCTCTGCAAAAATATCAATTTCCTATGTACTGGATGTCAGAGTTCCACTAGGAAAGATTGACTGTATTGTTTTGAGTGATTGAAAGAGTAAAGTGTTAATATAAATGCATTATTGAAGATGTGCAAGGCTTAGCATCCCCTGAAGAAGTGTAGGCTTACCCAGCCGGATTTATCCCTGACTGGATTGAAATCTATATGGCCTCCATTCATAGAGAGCCTTGTACATTTAAATTACTCATAGAAATCTGGCTTTCATATAGATCATTGTATGTGTGGTATTACTATAGAACTGCCATTCCAATAGAGCCATGTATATTTGAATGACTCCTACAAGACTGCCATTCATATAGAGGCGTGTATGGTTAAATTACTCCTATAGAACTGCCATTTATATAGAGTCCTATACCACAGTTCATTTATAATCTGCTGTATTTCAGCAGCCAGGTTAAAACATCAGGTCGTTTTTTACAGTGATGTATTTCAGAGACTTTCCTGCCAGATGTTCCACGCGCTCGTCATGAAATCACTGAAATATGCTTCGCAAAATGAGCTATTTATGCTATCAGGCTGACCACACAGCGAATTCACACTAGTTCAGCTTTCCAAACACAACACGGTCGAAACGAGTCCGCAGTGAATAACAAAATGCCTCGTATCGGCCTCGCCGCGGCTTCTCTCGGTCCAAATGTCAACAAGACTCACTTTATTACTGTGGAAGTTTCTCATGTTCTGGAGGCTGACGTCAGTGTGTGTGTGTGTGTGAGCGTGTAAGCGGAGGGTGAAGCGGCCGGATCTGTGACAGGCAGGACTGTAAAAGTTTTTTTTCCCCTGCAGGATAAATACAGTTACAGAGCGGGCACTACATAGTAGAGATTGTGCGGCTGGCACCAGCAGAGTGTAAAATATACTACACACACATATATACACACATTCTAGAGACGTGACCTTAAGGTTCAGTAATTTGAATAACACACAAAAAATTTGAAAAATACCGGTATATTTTTTTTCTCCTTACTTTCTCTCTATTTCTCTCTTCTGTTTCTCTCTTTCTCATTATCTCTCTCTCTAGTCTCTTTTTCTTTCTTTCTCCTCCTCCTCTCTTTCTTGTTTTTTTCCTCATATTTATCTTTTCTCTCTCTCTGTCTCATTCACATTTTCACCTCTTTGTTCTCTTTCTTCTTTCTCTTCTCTTTCTCTCTCTCTCTTTCTCATTTCAGGTTGTTTTTTGTTTAAGGTTCTGATGAGTGAACAGACTGATTTATGTTGTACCTTTTCTTCCGCTCTTCACCTCTTTTTTTTGTTTTTGTTTTTGTTCTTTAATTGATGAAAGTTTCTGCCCCGGGGTCACAGGGCCTCTCTGTTGATGCTCCATATTCTCCTGTGATGTGTGAGCAGACGAAGTGCTATTGCATTTTAAACCTCACCTCTGTGACCTTTCACCCCGGCCATCCTTCTGTCCTCACTGACAGCAGCTCCATCTCCAGGCACCATTTATGTTCATATCATTTTATTAAGAGACACAACTCTGCCAATATTTGTGTTAAAGTGAGATCATTTGGCTGGGAAGAGAAACAAGCCTTCATGTGGATTTGGACCTTCTGCTGGACAAGGTGTGGACTGAAGCCAGAAGAAGACTTTGGTTCAGGACCTGCTCCAGTCAGGTCTTTACTGTAGAGGAGCCATGGGGTTCAGTAAGGGCTCATACTGAACAGCTTCTTGTTTTTCTGAAGCACCTTGTGAGTATGGCATGTCTGGTGGGTGTGTGGTGAGTGTATGGTGGGTGTACGGTGAGTGTGTGGTGGGTGTGTGGTGAGTGTATGGCAAGTGTTTTGGGTGTACGGTGAGTGTGGTTGGTGTGCGGTTAGTGGTGAGTGTATGGCGAGTGTGGTGGGTGTGCGGTGAGTGTATGGCGAGTGTGGTGGGTGTGCGGCTAGTGGTGAGTGTGGTGGGTGTGTGGTGAGTGATGAGTGTATGGCGAGTGTGGTGGGTGTGCGGTTAATGGTGAGTGTATGGCGAGTGTGGTGGGTGTGCGGTTAATGGT
>JBBPCY010014368.1:0-15301 GCA_037974405.1 Brachyalestes nurse
CACACACACACACACACACACACACACACACACAAACACATTTACAAACACACACACAAGCACACACACACACAACCACACACACATATACACACACACAGACATCCCCAAACACACGCTTTGGCTAACACATTCTGTACTGGAACACTCTGTGACGTTACCATCCTCTCCTAACGACCCACTGCTGCATCAGCTGACGTTCTACACATTCTGCTTACTGCACACACAGCGAGAGCACAAAGCACATGAGAGCACATGTATGCAAACGCCTAGCCACACATGCACACATACACACGCACACTTGCACACACATGCTGACTTCCAGGAAAGTGATACAAAAACAGAACGGGCGTTGTAACAGCTTCACAACCGCGCTGTGCCCCCCTTCTGTCTCAGACGCGCTGAGCAGCGAAGAATAACACAAGACCTTTTTTCATTCTGTACATGAGTGCCAACATGATATAAAGGTCACAGACATCTATTAAAGTGGAGGTTTCAACATGAACCCATTATAAGAACTCAACAGAGAACTACTAAAGAACAGAAATTCCTCCTTTCATACAAAATCAGGAGATGCTAAATGTATCTTTGGGAAAGTTCTGAAAAATGGTGTGTCAACAGATCTTGCATCAAACTGTCATAAATGCCCTCCTTAGATCATTCTGGGTCCGCCCACCCTTGTCCCCAACACTCATGCATTGTTGTGTTACTTTGTCTGTGAATATTTAGTTCTAGTTTTGTCTTTGTAAAACTATATTTTTATTGGTATTATTTTTATATCTGTGTTTTCGGTCACTTCTGATGCTCTTCTTGTTTTTATTTCTGTATAGGACTTTAAACTGACTTTGTGTGAACTGTGCTATACATGAACTTTTCTTGTCTTTGTAAAGTCTTTCATGTGTTTTTGCTTGTCATTCTTTTTTTGTGAGAATTTCTTTGTTTCTGTACACACAGGTTCTGTACACACATTCTGCCTCAATCTGTACATTACAGTAACAACATTATTCATTTAAAGCACATACAGACAGCAGAAGTTCCTCCTTACTATACTGGGCCCACAAGGATGTGTTTGTAATACTTCACCATATATGAACTTACAGTCCCAGGACAAATATGCTATCAAAACACCATTTCTCTTTGGTTCTGGTTTTTGTTCACCAGGAATTTTATTAGGTCTGGTCACATCACATAGATTAACTATCCTGGCATTCCAACTCCAACTCGTTCACACATAACAGTCCGAATATTTACAGGTACGACTGCATGTATGAAAGTACATCACCAGATGGTAATGTGTTAAAGCTACAGTATGTCAAATTGAAGTTTACACACAGCCCTGGGTATAGATGCAAAAAAGTCAGATATATTATTAGTTTTTTGAAAGTATAATCAGAATTCGCTGTGTACTCATATAGTGCACACTTGTTATTGTAGTTTTTGTCAGTGTGTGGATGGGATTCAGGAAGTAATTGGGGCCATACTGAGGAGTCCACTGCTGAGTCCATGTTTCTGTGGGGTAGACCAGAGCCGAGTGACCCCTGGTTTGGATTTTCTCTCTGTTTTGGTGCTGAAGCTTATTGTCTTCATCTGCAGAAATGTCACATGATCAGTATGCTTCAATCTGTAAATACAAGGACAGAGAGACAGGGGACAAACATCAATCTGTAACCCTTATTAGAGTCATGTACATTAAATTTTCATTCCATCATTATTCAAAATTACTTTCATCATTACATAGTTACACAGTAAATGAGGTTTGCACTTGATTTACATTCTGTATGGTCAAGTCAAGTCTCTTCTGATTGTTTTTCATTTGTTTTGCCGTAATGCAGTGACAGAAATGGGACAAAAATGTAAAGCATGGTTGCTGTCAGCAAAACAAGCCTGCAGAAACACCAATAAGCTGTACTCACAAATATGGCATTGTTGGAAAGTTTAAAGTATCATCAGTAATCTGTTGAGTTTGATGTAGTACATAAACACTGTCAAACTTTTAAAATGTACCATTCACTCCATTCAGTCCAAATACAGAAACAGCCTGTTCTGAATACATGATTTTTGTGATGTCACATAAAACATCATGCTCGCACTTATCTGCCTTTTTAGGCTATAGAATATTTGCCCCGCCCACTCATACTGAAGTTATAAGAAGTGTTTCAGTCCAACACAGAAGTAATTTACATATGTCAGTCTTAAAGGCCCTGTAAAAGAGCCTGTTTAATTCTAAGGAGCAAAAGGAGATTGGGAAATAATCTAAAAATTCATTCAATTTTTTCTGATACATTAAAGCACAGATTTTAAAATTGGAAGACAAAAAAAAGGAGGCATTTGGCTGACGCTCTTATCCAGAGCAACTTATAATCATTAGTTACAGGGACAGACCCCCTGGAGCAACTGAGGGTTAAGTGTCTTACTCAAGGACACAAAGGTAGAAAGTGTGTGTGTGTGTGTGTGGTGGGGGGGGTTGAACCTGCAAGTTTGTGATCATCAGGTTCACAGGCAACCATTTCACCCATTAGCCTACTACCACCCCCAACGGGTGAAAGAAACATCAGTGGGCACAGAGTAGAAATAGAATACAGTACATTAAAGCTTTCTGTGGAAAATCTTTTGCTGTCTCACACATTCACAGACCACACATGACACAAACTAGGTTCAAGAAGGTTGTGGGAGTATGTTTAGCCCAGGAGGTCTTACTATGCACAAACCGCACCCTGTTTCACTGATTAATATCCTGTTTCAGAAGCCCCTCCAGAGCACACAAAGCAATGGTCATAGTGCATCACCCACTGAACATATTATCACACACACAGACTTCTGCCAGCTTTATTTGAGGAGGAGCAGACAGGAATATGAAAATATGCAAGACAGAGCCATGTTGTTTATGTAATCAGAGGGTGTGTGAGAGCAGGCCTACAGCACTCCCCATACCAACAAGAAAAACACTCTGCAGGCTGGGACCACCAGATAGAACAATATTCTAACATGGCTGGTGCAAAGGGCTGCAAGGACAACAGTCTCTGACAATAAAAAAAAAAGCTTTGCATTCCTTTATGTATAGGCTATTTGAAATTTACTCAATAATTGTGAAACAAAAAGGAATGAGAGAAATTCTATGACTCAGTGATGTTTTCATCGCAGCAACAATGACTGCTGCCCAAGTCTTGGCTACCTCAAGGGTACATCTTCAGTACCTGTAATGAGGGAACCTGTAGTTTTTATTTTGATTTATTTAAATGTAAGTTCTGTGGAGATTGTGGTCTATTCTCATGTGTCAATAGAAAGCAATCAAATAACCAACATTTTATTTCTGCAACAATTGTGTAAAATTGCAACTGAGTTAAAAGGCCCAAATCTGTACTTTCCAGCGGATTACAAGCCAATAACCCTTAACAACCATTTTACAACCTTATTTTTTTCATTTACTTCCACTTGGAACCACAGCACAATCAGCTGAGTCTTTCTTTGGAAAAACCAAATGCCCAGTTTCCACTGAAAGCAAAATAACTGCCTGAATTGTTCAGCTGGTTTGTGATGTTGTGAGTGAATGGCAAGACTTTGTCTTGGCACAAAACACCATTGTACTGGAACAACAATTGTTGAAGCAATTGCTGTAAATACTATAGAAAGGTGTGATATTTATATTGAAAATGCCAAATGCAAAATGATCAAAACTGAAAGAAGTTTTGTGTTTCATTATTATAAAGCCCACGGTGACCAAAATTTCAAATTAGGCCTCACATTATACTTCTACTTAGCTTAGCCACAGCCACCCCTTACTGGAGTCCCAGCACAAACAAGAGGACCTGTTTTCTCTGAGCGGGTAGGATGTCTCAGTGCAATGTTATCCAGCACATGCATCTGTTGGGTGATTTAACAGAATTAGAGTTAGTCATCTGATGACATGGTGTTAACAGCAGCTTGCAAAGTTGCAGTGGTGCTCGGTGCATGACTCTGAGGTAGCATGTGC
The DNA here is from genome assembly GCA_037974405.1 of Brachyalestes nurse. Taxonomy (NCBI): domain Eukaryota; kingdom Metazoa; phylum Chordata; class Actinopteri; order Characiformes; family Alestidae; genus Brachyalestes; species Brachyalestes nurse. The sequence goes on from JBBPCY010014368.1 coordinate 3,971, forward strand.
TGGCCTTCACTCCTTCAGTGTTGGTGATATTGTGTAGTTGGAGAAGTGGACCTGAACATAACTAAATTGTGGAGAAAACCAAAAAGGAGCTATTGACAACATAGTGCTATAAAAGTGTATATATGTAGGTGTATAGTTTGGATAAATAAATGCAATTAAATAAAATCTATGAAAATATAATATATGGGTTTCATTATAATGATTTTTTTTAAATAGTTGTCAAATTAAAAAAATTGGTTTGATGGGTTTTTGACCTGGGTCTTTCCAGCTGCAGTAAGCTGCACTGACAGTGATGTCTATGCTGTGGGTAATGCGTGGGTTCCGCTGTCCTATATAATACACATTTCCCAGCATCCCCTGAGGGTCTTCTGTGACCGCACTGGTGTGCATGCGCTGAACACATTCACATACAAGTTTATGTTGCTGTCTTCACTGTACCCAGCACAGGACTGAGTTTAAACTCACCAACCCAAACATGGTGCTGGTCTTGTTTACATCTCTAATAAAAGATTCAGTTTTTGTGAAAATGTTCCCATAATGTCAAAATAGCACAGAGGAAGTAACTCTGAAGGAGAAACAGGAAATGACTGCAGGACAAGAGTTTACTCCTGGCCTTTTTGTTGAAATTTTAAGAAAAGGCATTTCCCTGCTCAAACTTTGAACACTGGATTACATGCCACTTGGTAAAATGAAATAAAACAGGATTCCAAGGTGCAATCTCACTTGGTCTCTTGTGCAATAAAGTAGGATTTGCTTATTTTGTTTGTGTCTGTAGAAGAAATGTTGTGGGCACTTACACTATATGACCAAAGGTACACAAATGTACATGTGTAAAAAAAGTGTGAACTTGTTACAAAACCAGGGACATTGCCCCTTACGAGCACCACTCTGCACTCTTTTACAGCCTCCACTCTTATGAGAAGACATTTCACAATATTCTGGAATGTGTCTGGTGGAATTTGTGCCCATTCAGTGAGATGATGTTGGACAAGAAGGCCTGGCTTGCAATCGACATTCCAATTTCTTCCAAAGGTATTCAGCTTAGGTCAGGGCTCTGTGTGGGCCAGTTCCTCCTCATCAAACTCATCAAACCATGTCTTTATGTACATCGCTTTGTGCACAGGGGCACAGCCATTCTGAAACAAGAAAGGCCATTACCCATACTGTTGCCATAAAGTTGGATGCATATAATTCCTGAAATGCCTTTTTGTGTTGAAACATTAACATCTTCCTTCACTGGAGCTAAGAGGCCAAACTCAAACCCTTAAAAAACAGATCATTATTCTTCCTCCAAGAAACTCCACTGCTGGCACAATGCACCCTGGTATTTTCTGGCATTCGTCAAACTTGGATTTGTCCATCAGAATGTCAGTGAAGCATTACTCATCATACCAGAGAACAAGTATCTAGAGTCCACTACTCCAGTACACCACTCCAGCCTACACTTGGCATTGTTCATATTGAGCTTAGTCTTGTGTGCTATTGCTCTTGCATGGAAACCCATTTCTTGAAGCCCCCAATGCACCGTCCATGTACTGATTGTTCCTTCCAGTGACGGTTTGAAATTTTATAGTGAGTGATATATAATATTATAGTGAAATAATGAGTTGATTCCTTATCATATTTGTTTGCACAGCATTTAAAACAGGTTGAAATGCCATGAGACAGGGAAAGTCACTAAACCTAACCCTAAAACTAAGCCTAAACCTAACCTTAACCCTAACTTTAACCCTAAAATACTTTTTTTAGTGAAGCGTTGGCTTAGCACGAAAAAGTGAAGCGTTGACCTAGCACAAAAAAAACCTAAATCGTGATTGCAGCGCGTATCTTGATTAAATTGTATTTCGTGATGGCTGCACGAAAACTCGTGATATCGGGTTGTAATAGCACTTACAGTAGACTGGCTTGTGGCAAAGGCCCTGTATAACTAATTGTGGCAGAATATAACAATTTAAAGTCACACAGCTCTTCAGTATGACCCATCTTGCTGCTCAGGTTTGTCTGTGGGGAAAGCATGGCTATGCTATTTTTTAATGACCTGTGTAGCTGAAACACATGAAACCAATCATTAGGAAGGATGTCCACATACTTTTGGCCATATAGTATGCATGCCAGGTTTCATGTTCAGCTCTAATCACATAATATTTGCTCCATACTCTGTGTTTGATAGACAGATCCTAGTCCACATTCATTTTTCAAAGGAATGTGAATTCCTAGGCACAAAAAACATTAGAAATGAGTTTGCTTGGTAGGTACACATACAGAAGACATATTATTTGAATTATTTTCTTTTAGGTTCTGACACATTCCAAGCTTCTCTTGCATTACAGACGTGTTTGGCGTGCTTGAGGCTCTCCCTGTCATATGAAGCTACTCAAAAACCATCTGTGGTTGGCACTGCTTGCATATCACTTAACTCAAATGGAAAACACAAACCAGAAAGGTGGTAGTTATTTTGGAACCTACCAGTAAAAGTGGTTTGAGGTTTTACAGAAAAAATCCGAAGTATCTGCAGTGTTTGCCAGGCCTGTTTGTTAGTCCAGAGGCAAAAAGTGTTATTTTCCCACGTACATGCAGGCCTGTTGAGAATGTAGCTAAGTATTTGTCCCATAATTTCTCACACTGAAAAATAGCATTGACTTCCATTGATATGCCAGCAGCCCTTTTTGCTGTGTGAACATTTAATAATGAATGGACCAATAATAATGGTCCAAAATTAATCAAGAAGGTTTATTTTTATATGAAATAATTTCAGAGATATGAGGTTTCAGTACGAAAGCTGCTACAACGAATAAACTAACTCAGATGAGCCAAAGCGAGCCAAAGACTTCGGGGAACTCATAAGTGGAAAAAAGTGTTTAATGTTCAGATATTTCAGCGTGAAGAAATTGTGACTGACGTATATTCAGATCTATAATTGTCCCAGCTATGCATTTGGTTTATGATTTTTACAGTGTTTACAGAAACAGTTCGGATAATCGTGACGCTGGGTTTTACCCTGCGTGGTGTCAGAGCAGAGAAAGCGTCTGTGAAGTCCACTGTGGTTCCCCAAACACTGTGTAATAACTGTCCTTTTGAAAGAGTCAGTGAAACTGCCTGTCAGTCAAAACTACTAAAATGAGCATCTGAAACTCAATCAAAATGATGGGGAGACTGCTACCACGGCTCATGTGTTTTGGGAAAGTGTGATGCGTCTGAGCTGCTCACCCACCTTCCTGCTTCTTTCAAAGGAAAACAGCAGCCAGTTTCCAGCCGGGGGCAGAAACCCCTCCCTCGCTTAGCAAGACGTGTTGCTACTGCAGAAACCAACAGTGACATGCAGATTCACACTGAACTCCAAGAGCACCTGCACCTGTCCTTTTACCTACTGACTAGACAGGTCCAAAATCACAGCAGGGTCTTGTGGAAAAAGCCATAAAATGGCACAACACTGACATACAACAAAACCCTGGATATCAGCTATCAACACCTTTTTTGTTTCTTTATAAAGTGCTAAGCATGTAAATGAGCTCTTTTAATTACTTTACGGTGCTTTAAAATGTATACATTTATATTTGTTCATTTATACAAGGCTAAGTTTAGCCTTAGTCTAAAATGGAGGTGAGTCAGACAAATCAAAAGAAACCCAACACCCTCTAAAATCCTGACTTCATGGCAGGACAAGTGAATATTCTGGGTCAACATAACATGCCTATGTTTGTTAGATGTTTTCCACAGATTATTCCGCCCTAACAGACCAAATGTCAGCAACATTAGATTAAAGTGAAGAAAACAGCTTTACTGTTGCTGTTGTGTGACATCCTATACTTTACTTTATGTAATACAAACATTTCTGTGACAATTCAGGCTGGATTTGTTGCTTAATTAATGGCATTTTCTACTGGTATTTTCTAAATTAAATTGTTTCAGTAGCTTTTTCACATTGAAACAATTGCTTTTACGTTGCTATTTTTGGAAATAATTATGGGAACACATTCTATTAATGCATAACTGACACATCGAGTTGAGTCAGTTCAAAGCAGTGTACTAGCACTGGGGTACTGGATCAAAGCCATTTCTAATGATAATGTTTCATGGACAATCAACCAGCATTCATGTCAACTTTCCTTTCAGTATTCACACACACACAGTTACTTAAGGAATGACAGTAATGAGAATTGACCATACGGATCAATTTTCATCTTCTCTATGCCACAGCAAAAATTACATCTCACAAAAGCATGCAGAGCAAACACACACACACACACACAAACACACAGAAGAGCTCTTATAAACCAGCATGAGGACATGAGGCCAGCTGTGGAGAATCACAGCCTCTGCCCCAGAGCACAGCAGGTCACCACAGTTCACTGAGGATGTCACTGTATTAACCCGTTTCCTGAAAGCATCTTAAAGACACTTTCAAGACCAACAGTACAACAGACCACAATCAGATGAAACCATGCAGTGAGAGCTTAGTTTAGGATAATAAATTAATGAAAGCACTGCTGTTTAAACTTGGGCAGAATCATAAACCCAGCATAGGATGATTTAACACTGAAATGAACATTAGAACCATATTGGATAAATGTCTGGGAATAGTATATCTATTAATAGCAGAGACCACTAGTTTCCAAACAAACCATCAAAAGCTTCCAGAATCAGTCACAGGTCACCTGTTAAACCATTATTATAATATCCACCCTCAGACCATTACTGACCATTAGACATCACTGAAAAACCACCAGGAACCAAAAGGAACTTCTAATGGCTTCCATTAGGATGATGAAGCTCTTCGCATGGTCCATGACCTATGAGGCAAAATATTAAATGCACTCTGCAGATGCTCATATGCAGTCTATCAGCATAAAGAGATGTTTTGAGTGAGCATCAGGCTACAATGTGCTGTCATGTGCACTGTGTTATTAAATACACATAGTAACATTATCATAGACACTTTAAAATGCTGTCACTGCAATCTGATACAAGCTGCAGAAACAGTATAGATTTCCTCTGCTTTCACACTCTGGCCACATGATATGTTCTCACTCTGGAGCAGAGCTTGTAAACGCCACGCTGTGCCCAGGAGGCGCAGACAGCAGACTATCCGTCAAAAAGGTAAAAAAAATGCTTTCGCAAATAAATTAATCTTTGCAGCCGCAAACCTGGTTTTGTCTAACCAGCAGTTTGGCAGACTGCTGTTCGGCTGGCAGACTAATCCACTCACATTCACTCTCTGGTTTAATGTATTTACTAAATGATTCAGTTTAAAGCTGGATCATAAAAAACCTAAATATCTGTTACAAGTTTTAACTCTTAGTGTGATTGATGTGGGTGTCCATGCTGGTCAAAGTATATAGGCTCAGCAAGTGGAGCTGGAGTTTTCTGTTTGCTATTGCATTTTCTGTCCTATTGAAAAAGTTTCAAGCTTTATTGTCACGGGTGTTTTTGCTAAAATGAGCTATTAATAACGTTTCTTGTTGTTTCCACATTAAGTACAGTGCAGGATGTGTCACCCTCATGACGACTGAATACATGTGGTGGTATTGTGTCCATGCTGCATTTTATTTTGAAGCAGCTTTACAACTCTTGGTGCAAGTCAGTGCTCTGTGCATGTTTTCCATTTTTATTTTACTGTATGTTTTGCATTAATACAAGCTTCCATAATGTGATGCGCAGATTGGCCTTGTAGCTCCAGTACAAAACCTTAGACACCAAACATGCTTTGGCTCATGAACTAAAAAGAAAAAGATAAATTTGTGTGAATTTTGCTGTGCGGAAAATATGTATATTTAATCACATGATATACATATATATATAGTAATCACAGTTATGAAAGAATGGGACGTCCTGTGAAGTGTGCATATCAAAAATGATTTCCCCTCTACATTATTACATGAAAACCACAGCCCTGAGTGTGTTTTAGTCATCAACATGAAAGTGATTACTAGGAATTCTGAACAAATATAGACCAACCTACTACAATAATGAAAGCACACACACACATGCAAATGCACATTCACGCTTATACAGACTTACCATCTTTACGCAGAACACACTTCCACAGACAGACACACAGACAGACGACCAGCAGAAAGGCCACTGCGGTCACAGAGATCAAGATGGCCAGGGCTGTTCCAACTAAAATGAGAGAAGAAAGAAAAAGAGAGAATGTGTGTTCAATTATTTTAGGTCATTCAAAACAGAAAATGTCCAGTATTATTCTAACTTACACCACTTACATTACTGTGGCTTACAACAGTCAACTTTAGATTAATTTAGCTGACTGTTACATTAGAGTCAGTTACATTATTTATTTAAGGAGAATATATTAACACCACACACTTTTACAGGAGGGTGTATGTGCAGTTCCATATTTTCAGAATACTTTGTCTTCCTTTAAGTTTCGGAGTGGACAGATTATGTGGTCTGTGCTCGGCTGTTGCAATCACAAATGCATTCACACAAATACAAATGCAAATATAGGCCTTGTGTTCCCACATTAATGCTACTTTAAATGACATCTCTTCAGTTAAACATTCAAAATCTTCTTTAACTGTTAGTGTTATCGCTGTGGGTGCATGTCCATGCTGGTCAAAGTATATCGGATCAGCAAATGGAGCTGGAGTTTTATGCTTGTTATTGCATTTTCTATCATATATCATGGTGTCTTTACTGTTACATGCATGCTTACGAAAAAACAGAAAAAAACATTTTGGGATCTTTGCCTTATTGAGAAAGGACCATCTGTGATGTCCCCTGTAGGGCTGCAGGGCTGCAGGCAATTACAAAACTGAGAGACGCTTTAGGTCAAGTCACTTCCATGCTTGATACAAAAAACATTCTGTATATTTTTGTCTTTAATATTTCATTTTTATTAGTTTTTTAATAAGTTTTTTGGAACTATTCTCAATTTGTTTGCCATGATGTGTATGACAAACAAATTTTAGGTAACTCCACGAACAAAGTCTTATAAAGCATGCATTCCAAGCGGTCCTTCTGGAAGTCTGCAGAAAGTCCACATCATCCCACCCGGTTGGCAGAATTAGTGAGCTCTACAACCCTGTGACCTTTTTTGGAAACGTACATGTTAACTCTGCATGTCTACAAGTCCAGAGAAGACCAGAATTTAGATTAGGCAACAGACACTGTTTGCCTCTAGGTTTAAAGGGCCAGTGCCAAAAAAAGGCTCTGCAGGACCGGCATGCTGTTGAGGATTAGCTGTTAATGTTTCTTTTCTGTCCACCCATCTCCTGCATGTGAGAACCTCTTCGACTTGGCCTTAAGGACACCAGATGATTTTCCCTCCTTTATTTTTTCTGGGTTTAGGTCTGAGAGTGTGAGCCAGGAAAAATAGACTGCAGACTGTTTGAACCTCCAAGACACCAGACCTGAGCACTGTCCACACAGAAAACACCCCTGAGCTCTGGGACATTCTCTACAAACATGCAATTAGGAAGTTATGAGGAAATCAGAAACTGCACATCGTACGTCTATGACTGGAGAGCTAGGTAATAGGATGACCCCGCACCACAACTTTCATTCTGAAGCTGATCACTCTTTCTGTTATTTTTCAAATAACAGTATGTCAGAAGTAGTAGAAACCACATAAACAAGTCTATTTAAGATTACTTAACAACTAAACATGGTTTGAGGTGAGCAGGTTATGATTTAGTCATGCAGTTCTCACCATGATAAACGTGTTTGCTACACTCACACAAAAATATCACTACTCATGTCATTGTATGTGTAATAACTAAAAAAAAAACTTCCACAGTAATGTTATTTATTTATCTGTAGCATTATATCCACCTATCTTACTGACCACAGCATTTTGTGTATAGGGCATAATGTCTTTAGTACTAAGTATTTCTGAGTCTTTCTGGAAAACTTTTATTTTGATTTATACTATATATTATATTTGTTATGTCTTTTGTCTACAAAAAAGGCGGATTGTGAGTGAAGCTGGACCACGCTGAAGTACTCTGGTTTTTACACTCACTCTTAGTGTTCATGGACACGGCTATGGCAGACTCCAGTCCTTTGTGGTGGACGAGGCACTTGACGGACACGTCCTTCAGGAGTCCAGCCCGTACTGTCAGGGTGCTGATAACCAGCGTGGTGCCGTCGTCCTGCGGTATGGCTGTGGTAACAGGTGGCCCCATGGTCCTGTTGTCACCCTCAACGTTCCAGACGATTTCGGCCTTGGGACGTGCCACGGCCGTACAGTTCGCCTCGATCACACCGGGAGACGTGGGTTTGTAGCTCACTTGAGGCTTGGGAAGAACTAGGGAGTGGAGAATGCAACACACAAACCACATGAACAGAGCAGGGCTGAGATAGCTGAAAGGTATGGTTTGGCCAAAAATCAAACGTACTCAATGTTCTATGTTCCCCAGATGTGCTTGTTTAATTTTGCTAATGTAGCTAAAAAGTAATGGAAGCTCATCGTAAGCTATTAACGTTGTGCACACTGATTGCCTACATTGTCACACACTTACCACAAACTGCTTTTAGACAGACTTGTTGACAGTGTTGCTAATGCTCTGACATACTTCATTTGTCTATTTTCATTGATGACGTTGCAGTACACCAGGGCTGCGGTACTCAAGTCCGGTCTCAGACTCAGGTTCAGACACAAAGCTTTTTGTCTGTGGTCTTGAACTTTTCTTGGCCACTCTGTATTATTCGGATTCAGATTTGTCTTGGACTGGGCCATTGGTCTCACCAAATATTCCACTCGGTTTCGACCATGTCCAGCAGCCCTTAAAAACTAATTTTCCACAAATAGCATTTCTCTGTGTCTGCCGACCTCACCAAAATCACTGTTACCATGGAGAATAAAAAAAAAAAATTTCCATAGACAAAACAACCCCTCACCCCCTTAACAAGTCGAAAGCAGCTGCAGTGATCAACAAAATCACAGTTTGAGCCTGTTCAGAAAACAAGCACTGGTTTAATGATTTCAAAATCCATCTAGAACGGGCTTTGCCATCGGCCGCCTGGTAACCAGTCATATGCCTGTCAGAACTCATCTCCATACTCCATGCATCCATACTCAATTTCATATCTGCCACAGCGAAGTCGGGCTGCATGAGTCGAGAGAAACGGCTTTAGTTAAAATAAATAATCTGGCCTAATTTGATCCAACAGTGATGTTCCACATGCTTTTTAATCATTACATAACAATAAAAATGACCGTCTTACAGTAGAGAATACACTGTTTCTTGAAGAGGATTTTTTTTGTCTATCTCAGTCTTAACTCACTCATTTGGATTTGAGTTGGTCTTGACTTTAACCACTTTGTCAGAAGCCACATAACTCATTATGTTTAAACAATTTGGCACAGCTTGGGTTGGATTATATAGTTGTAACAATGCTAATTTTATTATAATCTTTCATTATTTGTTAGCTACAGTAGTCTCATGGCTGAAGTTCAACACTTGAGAGGCAAGCTTCAGACGCCAAGCATGTCTTGGCTGATCAGCTATGTTTGAGATAAGGAGAACGTTGCATGAATTTGATTTGCTGGCAGAAGCAGAAATATTCATGAGGAAAACCGAGTAAGTGACACTGCGAGAGGGCGTATTCTTGGGAAGAATGCCTGGTATGAGCGCCTCATGCATTTGTTCTGGCATTTCAAAATCCCTCGATACATCAGACGGCCTGCTCTACATTAACTGAATCTGGGCAGAAAGGCTGTTTTTACATAAAAGATTCATGTTTGTGTTGGCTAGCGCAGACAAGGCTGGGTTTGGAAACCTACACCACTTGTTACTTTTTACAGAGAATGAGCACTAAGACACACACACACACACACACACACACACACACACACTTCACAATGCACCCAGTAAAACTGCCTCTTTTATTGATGTTCAAGTTTAAATATGTAAAGAAGACATCATAAAGGCTTTTTTCACATTTTAGTACTAAATTTCTAGTTACTGGAAGAAAATAACACTTGCTATAAGTACTGCATAGTTTTCTTTCCAACTAGTTAAATTCAGTAAATCAACAGTCATTTTAAAAGTAAAGTAGAACTTCTACAAAATGTGTAATTACACCAAACTTTTGCATACTACTTTATCTCCTGGGACAATCTGTGACAGGTTCAGGATTAGGATCAGGTGTGGTTATTCCAATACAGTGTAACACCATGCCCTGTTTTGCCTTGGTTTCATGGGACTTCTGTTTTGACAAGCCTGAGTTCCCCCTTTCTTTAATCCCTTTGGTTTGTCCCATGACTCCCATTAGTTTCACCTGGCCCTTGTTTGTTCCCCTCTATATAAGCCGCATTCAAGAGGCTGTAGAGGTCTGTCTGCCCTCATAACTACTCTCTTCCATATCCCTTGATTTGTCCCTCATGATTTCCATGGCATTCCTTCTCTCCTCTTCTGTTCTGGTTGTGTTTGACTGTTTATCGCTCTCTTTTTTTGTTCTGGTTTTCAGTTATGTTTGGCTTGTGCTCCTGTGTATTGAAGGTCTCTTTGTTTTGTTGTAGTCTGCTACTCCCTGGGCCTCTCTGCTCAGGACCATGCAGCCTGCCCTTACTGTTTATGGGTGTGTCCTAGTCGACTGCCTTGAACCGTGAGTGTGTGTGGTGTGTGTGACCCTCTCTTGTCAGGAAGGTGAGGCCTGTCCTTAAAACGAGTCCTTGTCAAATGTCTTGAGTGCTGTGTGTGGCTGCAGGGCCTCCTTATTAAGTGGGTAATGGGTCCTCTAGTGAGATCTAATGGTCTTTTGGCCTCTCTCATCCGGAGCGTGTGGCCTGCCCACACTGATAAGCTCTTGCTTGGTGTCACACATGGTTGCAGGGCATTCTTGTTAATGTGTGGTGGGACCCTCCTGAAAGATTCAATGCCTTGTCCATCAGCGAGCTCATGGACCACTGTGAGGGTGGCCTTTGGCCTTTGTTTCTGGAACAGCCTCAACAGTGTGGACGCTGTACAAATCCTTCTGTTCATACCCCTATGAGGTCTCTGTGAGGGCCCTATCCTGTTTGATGCTGATCTGAATCCTGTCTGTGTTCTCTCTAAGGGTTGTAGCCCATCTGTGTTTGAACCTTGTCTGTTTCTGGAAAGGCTGTTGTCTCTCTGTTCCCACTTTTATTGTCTCTTTGTAGCACAAGTCAGCGCTCCTTTTTCTTTGCTGCCTATACCCCACCCCACTACAAATTAACCTGGTTTCACAGCTTCTCTAAATGCCTTCCATTCTCTACACTCACGTGACCATATGGACATTGGAGCAATCAGTTGTCTGAATAATGTAAATGAACCCTTTCATGCATGGTGTACACTACAGTGGACGCATATTCAAACCCCATTTAAAAACACAAGGTTTGCAATATAT
>JBBPCY010014397.1:0-15298 GCA_037974405.1 Brachyalestes nurse
AGAGTCAGAGGATATGGAGCAAAATGATCTAGAGAGAGGGAGATGATCCAGAGACAGAAGGAGAGCAAACAGGCCAAAAGAAGGCAAACAACCAAACAGCTGCAGCAACTCCTCTCAATATGGCTCTACATGTGATATACCTATTTAAGTGACCATCTTGATAGTTTCTGGTTAGCTTCTAGATTAGTTTTAGTATACTTTTTCTCTTTTTGTTCTCAGTTGTAAGGTGTGATATATAATAATTTGGGGTAATAAGTCTTTGAGAAATATTCATGCTTCTTTTGTTCTGTCAGGTTTTACTAGGAATTAAACTACCAGTGAATAAACTAATGATTGTACCACACCATTATTTTATCTTCTGTCCAATGTTGGTAGTCTGTCTTCAGTTGCATACAGCAATGGTTAATCGGTGGCAGGCAGCAATGAAAAACAAATTTCCCGCTTGTGGGACTAATAAAGGTTTATCTTATCTTAAAAACTATTTGGAAATACACCAAACATGAAGAAAGAGGAGAAAATACATCTTAAGATATGTTTCACATTTTTATATTAAATGCATTGTTAGATATGTTTGCTAGCTTGTTTACATGTGGGACGTCTTGATTTGTAGTTCTACATTGTAAACATGGATCCTAATAATCCTTACAATGTAGAACACTGGATTTATGGGACATATTCGTACCTCCAGGACGTCAACCGAACGCCATGTAAACGCGGTACCGACGTTTTCTTTGCGATCGTCGGGTTTTAGGCAGAAATTGACGCCGAGAAGACGTTGTATGAAGCGTTTTTTGACGCTACCCGAACGCGCAGCGGTCCGAGCGCCGGGGCTGAACGCCCGTGTGAACGCTGTGATTTACTTTTCTCCAATGAGCAGAAAAACGGTCAGCGCTCACCTGACGCCACGAACGCCTGAAAAACGCCTGATTCAGACGTCCGTGTGAACGATGCCTAAAAGCATTGCTGTAAATGAGATAATAAAATTAAAGAAGCTTGTTTAGGTTTGGTGAGAAAAATTAAGCCTTCTATAGGCGCCAATTCCTTCCTCCTACAACATTGTCCTTCAATCCTAGTGACGTCCCTGTAAATATCTATGCTATGGCTAATTTATAGATTTCTAAAAGGAAGTTCACTACTGAAGATGTCCTGCGCTTCCTTGATGGCTATCTGAGTGACATAGAGGGCCTTGTAGAGACAGATGACGAAGTGGAAGATAGGAATTGGACTCCCAATGCAGAGCATGATAATTTATGGGTGGTGTTAATCCCCAAAGTATCAAATATGATACAAACAAAAAATGTTTGTAATGGTGTAATGACGAAAGTATTATATGTGATACAAACAAAAAACCTATAATTATAATTATTAATAACTATGATAATAGTTTAATTATATATATATATATATTTACATTTTATTAAAAGGCCTAATAAAGAATAGAATAAAAGAAAAAAATAGAATTTTCTGCCCATTATTACTTGGTTTAGGTATTATTAATCCTGTTGTTTATGGACTACAGACTCTTATTCTTCCTACATAATTTACTTCTATGGAAACTCGTGATACCAACTACATCAGCCGTAGACGGCCTATCTGTCAATAATCTTGTCTTGTTATTTATCCCCATAAAGACTGTCTTTTCTTCTCTCCGGGTCGACCTGAGAAGGATGGGTTTCCCATCTGAGTCTTGGTTCCTCCCAAGATATGTTCCTCCAGCCGAGGGAGTAAAAAGTGCTATATAAATAAAATCGGATTGAATTGAATACTGAACATAGTTTTTTCACCATCTCTAACACTGGGTATGACAATATAGTTAAAGCATTTGATTGTTGACACGCCCTAAACCAATTAAGCTTTTGTATACACAAAATATGCCTAAGCATATATATATATATATAAACTACATATCAGGTGCTGACATGTCAAAGAAACGTCAGACGTTAAGACAGGAAGGGAAATAATGAAGGGATGGGGTTGAGGGTTTTTTGTTTTTTTATTTCATAAGAAATAGGCCAGCAAAATGAGAGCGTTTCCTACTTCTTCTGTTTGGCGCACGTGGCTAATTTGCATACGGACACAGGATTGGCTGGCTCCGCTCGCCAAAAGCGCGCAGAGCTCTGGGCAGTGTCTGAGAGTCGGTATTATTTTCACCTCCTCTTTCAGGATGTAGCAGAAGCTTACCAAGATGTATTGTCACTTCTGCGTCCTGAAGAAAATCATGCACCGGACAGTAAACGGGAGTGAAGGGTCTGAATCTTTTGCTGCTAATCTGAGCTCCTCTCCCTCACTCGCGCGCCGCTCCATCTGAGAATTCCACCGTAGCGACAGTAGTTAGGGGGCAGGGCTTCAGCAGTTATAAATAAAAGTGCGTGTGTCCAGGCGTCTCACTCTACAAGAGAGTACGTGAGGAGCGGACGTTCTTCAATCTAGTCTCTAGGTAGAAAGGATCAACGAGAACAGAAATGACCGAGAGAAACCCAGCAGAGTCTTCGAGCTGCTCATCTTGGTTGAGCAGCATTGCTGATGATCTTGTCTCGGCAGCTTTCACAGAAGTTTTTGATGATCTACAAATGCTTCCTGACAGTGGTAGCGATCTCTCTTCTGAGACATTGACGGTAGTTTCCAGCCTCTCGGGGTTCTCTCTGCACAGCCTAGCAGAGTCTCTGTGGAGCTGCAAGTCTCCAGAGATCATGAACGCTGTGGCAGATGTGGCAGAGGGTGGCCGCGATGTAGTCACGGGTGATCAGGAGGAGCAGCTCACCTCTCAGAAGAGTGACTGCATTCCTGTGGCCTGTGACGCAGGAGCTCAGCAGGTCTCTGTCCCTCTGGAGAACGAACCTATGAAGGACCGGGTCCGTGCTTTCTTTAGGAGAGCATGGAAGAGTGTTAAAAAGACCTTCTGCTGCTGCCGTCGTCGCCCCAGAAGAATTTCCCCGACTGGCTGAAGTCAGAGACAGCCTGGCCTTGATGGTGTGCGTGCACCGTGCACCTATGACGGGCCACTGTTCTCCACAGCAGTGCGGACGGCTGAAGGCTGGCTGCAGATGGACACCCAGAACCATACTGCTCCCCTTCCTGGAACTGTGGACCGGCTGAGGAACCCCAGAACAGAACAGAGAGATCACCGCTTCGGCTGGAGAGCTCCTGGACAGCACGGAATTAAAAAAAAGAACAGTTTAAAACGGAATAACTGAATAAAGTTGTCCTCCGAAGACGGGGGGGTGGTGGTGGGCCAAAAAAATAATAAAAGAATGCGGATGCAAGTCAGATGACACTTTGGAGCCGTGTCACACGACTCTATTCACAGACTGCCGGAAAAAAGAAAGAAAAACAAAACAAAATAAAGTTGTCCCCCGAAGAGGGGGGGTGGTGGTGGGCCAAAAACAGTAAAAAAAGTGAACAAACCGCTCTTAAAGCCATTACACTCATTGTGTACCTTGTAAAAAAGTAAGTACATTCCCCAAAAATGCAGTGCCAGTTTACAAAACAGCACAAAATCAAGGCACTATTAGGTTATTTGCTGCAAAGAAGGGTGCACCTAGTTTTTGAAATCATGAGCATCAGTTGTACATCCCGCTGCAAATATTCCATCCCAGATCCACCTGCACTGCATTTCTCATATCAATAAATTTCTCATTAATATTCCATCTCAGATCCACCCGCACTGTATTTCTCATATCAATAAATTTCTCATTAATATTCCATCTCAGATCCACCCGCACTGTATTTCTCATATAAATAAAGAGTATGTGTACGGCAAAAGAATTTCCCTCGGGACAAATAAAGTTCTTTCTTATCTTAAAAATAAGTAAATATAATTGAAAACATTTGTGGTAGTTAAGTTCAAATTTACCAATGACTTACTAAAAAATAGTTGTAACTACTGTTTTTTTTTACTTAACTGACTAGATTTGACATTGATCAGTTAGAAAAAAAACAATACAACCAACATCTCACAAAACAAGAAAATTTTTTGCTATTGAAAATTACTTTTCATTTTAGCATATGGAACTACCAGCAGTAACATTCTTTCTGGTGTTTATAGCACATCAGCCAAAAAGTGCATTTCAGTAGGGACTTTTTCCACCAACACTTACCAACTGTCTTTAGTTCTCAAATTATCTCTATAGCTCTATAAAAGAAGCTAATTAAAATATCTTAATTTACAGAAAACACTATCACATTTGGTACATATACTCTTGAAGGGGTCTACTACTGATATATGTTGAGAATTACACTTCTGTTTATATATTTTGCTGAGAGGCGCATACGCTAACGGTCACAACTGTGACTGCTAGCATAATACATTGTACAATACACAATACACATGTTTTAGCAATTAATGTAAGTTATTATTTACTTTTTTTATACAATTTAAAATTATCCGGTGTGTTTGACCTACTGGAGTTACAAACCCCCCATTTACTGTCTGTAGCATTGCTGTTACCCCCACACTTGAGAGAGATGCAGTGGAAAGTGTCTCTGATAGTGATGGTTCAGACAGGGGATTTTTGGGAGAAAATCTTTCGGTTTAAAAATGTCCCTGCTGTTAAGAGTGCTATCCACATATGTTAGGTCATGAAATTAATCCATCAAAAAAATTAAAAGACTTAAATTGACCTCCATGTTAAGGTGTGTCTCCTGTTTAGACTGTGTGTATTCACTGTGGTATGATAGCTAATATGAACGTTTTTGTTATATGCACAAGAATAAAATAAACCATATCACATTATTCTGTGCTTAGTGGGCACTGTCGTCCCTACTTTCATTTTAAGATTTCAAGTGTGCAAATAGGCATTATTGACCAATTTATATTGGTGTTTCCTGTCGGTCACAATTGTGAAATGTTCTGAAAAAATTGGGATTAAACGGGTTAATGCAGACCAGTGCTGGACTGGCCATCGTGCATACCGGTCATTTGGTCCGGCCACGTAATTGACACATTAACACATTATATCCTCTCGGGACACATTAACTTTATGAACAGAAGCTGCTGAGACCTTTTTGAACGAAGCTCACAGATCACACACATGAAGTTCCTGACAGAAGTCTGGAGACTGAAGGAGCCGCTGGTCACCGCTAGAGGGCGGAAATCCTCTGATTTTCTGTCTCTTATTAACGAAACATTAGCAAAGGATGGGGTGGCAGCAATATTGGAGAATAAGAAATGTGCGTGTGTGTGTGTGTGTGTGTGTGTTATGTGTCATTAATAAGAATAAGAAAAGGTACCTATTACATCTATAAATGTTTAATTAATATTTTTCTTTGTATATGGTTAACATTTAAAACATAAATACAAACGATAATAGACATTTATTTATTCATTTGATTTTTTTGCGTTCCACAGTAATGTAGAAAAATATTACTAAAGAAATTCACGGGAGCACAAGAGGGTGATGTATTTCTAGTTGCACAAGATTATCATATATATGTGAAGAGCTCTTTTCCAAAACGGCATAAATCCATTTTGATAGTTTTCAGGAAAATGACATTTTTACCTAGTCCCACACATGCAGTTTGGTTATAAATGGCATCTTGCTGTACATCTTAATCAAGGAAATATAGCGATTTGGCATGAAATGTTGATGGAGCAGTGAATAGGTTCAGTGCACAGCAAAATGGCATGAGAAAGTCATTTTTAAATTTTAAATTTGGCTTTTATTGCATTTTGGAAAAGAGCTCTTCATGTATACACACAGAAATAAATAAAGTTGGTTACAGCTTTATGCTTCAGTTCAGGTTGAGGAGTCTGATGGCCTGAGGGAAGAAACTTTTCCCCATTCTGGAAGTGGAGGACCGCATGCTACAAAACCTTTTCTCGGATGGGAGGAGGGAAAGAGAGTGTGTGAGGGGTGAGTGGGGTCGTCCATAATGCTGGTGGCTTTGCAGATGCAGCATGTGGTGTAAATGTCTGTGACAGAGGGAAGAGAGACTCCAATGATCTTCTCAGCTCTTCTCACCATCTTTAGGGTTTTTGATCTGAAACATTGCATTTCATTTACGAGTCTGTGATGCAGCTGCAGAGAATACTGGTCCCTCTGTAGAACATGGCGAGGATTGGGAGTGGAAGGTGCGCTCTCCTGAGTCTCCACAAGAAGTAGAGACGCTGCTGGGCTTTCCTGGTGATGGAGCTGTTATTGAGGGTCCATGTGAGGTTCTCTGTAATGTGAACAGCAAGGAACCTGGTGCTCTGGACGATCTCCACCGAGGAGCTGCCAGTGTTGTGCCAGTTCACACTGAAAAAGAACTAGTTCAAAATTTAGTTCATTCAAATAAAACTAGTTCACATACATAGTTTTTTTTTTTTTGAACCAAGTTCACAGGTCAAAAAATGACCTAGTTCACGTTCGTTTTTTTTTTTGTTTTATTTTTTTTCATCCTTCTATCTGAAACTCATTCAATCTGTCATACCACTGAACAATAACAGACATAAGTTACATTAAAAACAAAATTTGAGGTTGAGAATAGATCTTACTACTTAAGCCACGCATCATGTTATGGTGAAAGTGAAAAAAATTAGGTGCTGATATACTGTTTATGGAAATTTTATTCAGACAATATTAACACAAAATGTAAACAAACCGTGTCAGCATAAACTGCAACATTCAGACAATCTTTATTTTTTTTTTTAAATAACTCAAAGCACCAACCGTGCTAGCCTGTAATCAGCAAACGTAAAACATGAGCTGCGTTCAGTCTGGCGAGAGAGCGTTCAGCGTTAACGAAAAATATGAACGCAGAAGTTGCCAATGCTCAGGGGGCAATGATCGTGTTGCAGCCTCCTACAGTCAACAACAATCTCTTATGAAATACTTATGAAATACTTGTAATTCAGTACAGCATAGAAACATCTGCCAAAAAGATGTAAAAACAATGAAGCAGCAAACTTTATGAAAACCAATATTGGTGTCATTCTCAAAACTTTTGGTCACGACTGTACATTTATGTTGATTAAGTTGAACAAGAAAAGTTTTTTTAAATTATTTATTGGGAGGTTGTGGAGCAAGCAGTACATTTGGTTGAGAAGGGTATAAAGTAGTAAATAAAATAATAGTGAAATAGTGAAAAAGTAAAGTTAAGCCTTTGGGACAAGATGTCCTCCCAGACATGAGGGGAGTTACAACATTGGTTACTGGAGTTTCACTGACTAGAACTCCTCTGATTTCTCTTGTCTTATAATAATTTCCACTTCCTACTGAAAGCTACTTTGTTTAAATTGTTAAATTAGTTGTTGCTGCAATAACTGTAGTAATCACAGAAATACATTTCGATTGATTTACAATTAAAAGTATTTACATTTACATATATTTACACTTTCCATGTGTATCGCTGAGTCTTTGGTATCTATGACTCTGTCACCAGTTTGCTGGTTGTCCTTTCTTGGGGCTCTTTTGGTAGATACAACTACTGTATAACAGGAACACCCCACAAGACCTGCTGTTTTGGAGACACTGATTTAGTTGTTGAGTTGCTGTTGTAGTGGGTACAGATGCCCTTCTTTCTGTGCAGTGGGTAGTGCCTCAGTCAATATGTCTATATGGGCCCCACATGGATTAAAAATGGGCTTCATGGGTTCCAAGTGGGCATGGGCTGGATCTGGGCATATTGTATGGGTCCCATATGGTTTCCATAACATGTGCCCAGGATGTGAAGTCTATGTGGGCTTCCTATAGGGGCCTTATAAGAGATGTACTGTATATGGGTTTGATCTGGGTAACACTTTATAGGTGCCATATGGTTTTAGTAATACAGGTCCCATATGGGAAGCTCATGTGGGCTGTTCATGTCAGACTCATAAGGGGCATGGGCTGTTTATAAATAAAAGTCTTTCCAATAAATGTGTTTTAAGTTGAGAATTTCTGTAGAATTTTCATATTTTCTGATGCTGGGGAAAATTACCAAGATCACTGTGGAGTATCTGTGGGCCTGTTTCTATCCCAATTAAAGGCCCTTGAAAATTTGTACATGGCATCAGTAACTCTTTGAAGTACCAAGACTTTTTTTTTTAAATCTAGTACAGTGGGCATGAGGTGGTTTTCAACATATTCCTCCTTTGTTTTATGCCAGACCCACCTGGAGTGTTTGTTACCAAAAAGCTCAGTCTTAGTCTAATCTGACTAAAGCACACAGTTAATGTCTCAGGGGCATTTGGCAAACTCCACATGTTCATGTTTATGATTAAAAGACAGAAAAGGCTTTTTCCTGGCATGCCTCCCAAACGACCTGTTGGCATAGATAGTGTCTACGATGCCACTCTTTGGGTCCTCATTTAGACTTGTGTGTCTCAGTCTTTTTTACGGGTTTGTTGATTTAGGGTAGCACACTTTAGGTTTCAGCTTGTTTTACATGTAGCGTTATTACATGTAGCGGCTAAGAGACCTTTTACATAAATGTCATAGAAAGATATTACATTAATAAACTAATATTTGTATTATCTGTGTGTGTATAGCTGTTACGCTCAGAAGAGAAGGATGGAGGAATTTAATCACCTCACCCAGGGTCTCAGTCAGAGACTGCCTTAATCTCTTTTTCAGTGTAAGTAAAACACACACACACACTCCTGGAATTCCTGTTATAACTTTGTCAGCAGCAGGTGGATCTTCCACACACTGCCAAGATTAGCTGTGAGACCAGCTCTTTGTTGGACCTACCACCAGCCTGGCGAGGCACACCTGTCCACAAGATTGCTGTTCAGCATCAACGAGGATGTGATGGGGTATGAAAGGGGCAGTGACAGGCCCCTTTTCTCTAAAAGTGGGGGAGTTGGTGGTTAGAAGTAGTAGAAGAGTTCTGTGTCTGGCAGTCTCCTCTGTTCTAAACAGACACATAGAGAACCCCGAGCCCTGCAAGGCCACTGTGACGACCACGTCAGAGATCTTTGCCACTGAGACTCCTGCAACAACAGTGGTGTCTAAAGAAATGACCAGGGATCATGAGGACAAGGATGTGAGCGTAGGACTGACCTCTACGACCTGCTACAGAGACTCTAAGTCAACACCAGTAACATGTTATAGTTCAAAGGAACCCCAGCCAAATCCAGTCCAAGGAGGGACATTTACATCCAGGTGAGCGTCTACATTAACCTGGAACCCCGACTGGGGACAGAGACTCTGTAGAAACCACTTCATCTGTGTCTTACCAAAAATAGTGAAATGGGGTGATTTTATTAGCTCTACCAACTGTCATACAGAGCTTGATTTCGTTGCTGTAAAGATCTTATAGCTAACATCTCACAAACATCTCTCTGTCTTTCAGGTTTGCTGTGGGTGAGCACAGAACAGGTGGAGAAAAAGGAGGAACAGCTCCTGGTCCTGCACTGCAGACGATCAACAGAGGGTATGACACGTGTGTGTGTGTGTGTGTGTGTGTGGGAGTTAAGTGATGCTGAAAAATGAATGCCCAGTTAGAGCTCAGTTTCAGTTTGTGTGCATTATTACTTGTGGCCGGTACGGAAAGCTTTTACATAAACTTCACCAAACGATATTATATATATTCCTTGTGTAATAATGTGTTTTACTCTGTATTCTTTTATGTGTGTACAGCTGTGGAGCTGAGAAAAGAAGGATGGAGGAGTTTAATCATCTCACACTGGTTCTTCCACCTAGCGGCTCAAAGACTGCCTCAGCCTCTTTTTTAGTGTAAACAGATCACAAACACATTCATACATGCTTACACAGAGGAGAAAACTGAGTGGAGGTGTGGTTGTCTGTGAGTATAACTCTGCAAGCAGTAGGTGGTCGTTCCACTCTCTGCCCAGGCAAGTTCTGAGACTTGTGCTTGTGAAGGATCAACTGAGGTGGTGAGACAACACGGTCAACATTTTTGACAGTCATATTTCAATAAACCAAAACAAGTACATTTTGGTTATCCATGATCAGGTGGAATAGGAGTAAACTCTGTATAAAAGTGGAACTGTAGGGTTTATGAGGTTGAAGAAAAAAAGTTCAGTAAATCAACACCAGGTGGTGCTGTTTCATAGCTTTCTTTGAACATCACACCCATTCAGAGCTAATCTATCTCTGGACCTTTCCTGTTTACATAGGGCAACAGGACAGAGAGAAATAAACTGTAGGATTTATGAGGTAGGGTTTATCACCGAGGGTTTGCTTTTTCTTTTATTCTTTCCCTCATTTTAACTTGTGTTTGTTGTCCACCATGTGCACTCTGAGTCACCGACACGATCAAGCCAGGCTCACTTTCCGTTCATTTCTCATCACAAAGCACCCTGATCAGCCTCAGGAGAGTGTTTCCTGCTCTCAATGATAATCTCTCCCCAGCTTTGATCTGTAGATTTCCCTCATGAAGCACTGATTAGAGTTTGTGTGTGCTTTTGTTTTGTTAAATCAGTTATACAATAGTTGTTTATTTTTATTTATTCGTTTATCTTTGAAATTATATTGCTGGACTTTGTGGATTAAAACACTTTTTACTGCTTATTTGATTCCTGCATTTGAGCCTCCATGTTTTCTGCACCCATTCCACATACAGACATGAGTGTCTTTTTTTTAGAGATCACAATGTTAAATCACACACCTACATACACATGCTTAGTTCAGATTGCATGATGAAACTATTGTACATTCTCTTTCATTAGAAAGAGAAAACCAATTGGAGCATATTTGGAGATCAGACTGAAGTGAGTTGTGCCTCTATATGCGCATGCCTGTCTGTGTTTCTCTGTCACAATAAAAAAGGAGAAAAGAAAGATGAGTTATTTTTGGTGGCAGAGAAATATCTTTAATTCTGGCTCTATATAAAGTTTTGGCCGAGAATTTGATCGAGTAAAGTCAACCGTAAAACAAAATGGACGTTAATTTGTTGGTATAAGACACGCATCAACAGTGTATACTTCTTTTTGTGGATTTACAGGCAAAAACGTATGATATATGATTAAAATTTCTGAAGGTGAGGCATATATCAAATACTTTCATTGCACAAAAGCATGAACTGAACTGAATAAAAAGCTAAATCTATCATGACCTGCTTTCTGTTTAGAACACAAAAACGGTGACAATGTGTTGTGAGAAGTCTGCTTTCTCAACACTGTCTCAACCTTGTGGTACTCCACACCTGAGTGTGATCTGTATTTAAATTGTACTGGCTTGCCAGTAACTACTATTAGATGCTAATCATTTAAACATAATTTATGTAAGAATGTTACAATTTCCTACAGCTTGCTTTATCTGTGTCCATCCACTTTCTGTCATGCCCACTGTCAGTGTCAAAGCTGTGCTGAGAATGGTTCATTGCTCAAATAATAAATAACAATGGTCGGCTAGTCAGAAACTGAGGGGTAGATTGCTGCTAATAAATTGGTGCAGTAATGCTACAGCCAGTAATTGTTCAAGTGCATAGTGGAGCTATATTCTGCCATTGGGGAATACCATAGTGATGAAAGAATTTACCCAGTCTGTAACTACGTTTAGGTAGGTGGCCCGTGTCCACATGAATGTCTGGACCTAAAGCCAGAACTGAGCAGACAATTGTACTGATTGCTCCTCTCTTATGATCTATACAGAAAACTTGTTCTCTAAATATAATAAATTACTCAATCTTTCACATCTTTTCTTAATTATTAGCATTACATTTTACAAAGTAGGATCAACAAGAGAATCAGTAAATATGGGTGCCAATAAGCAGTCCAGTATTGATACTGGTGAGCCATCCCTAGAAGCCGTCAATGCTGGTATAGTTTATTTACACAAAGGCAGATAGCACACAAAAGTTTTTTCCAAATTTGTAACAACAAATGATAGACAGACAAACAGCCCTGTTCACCTTTCCCCTCCCCAAACCCCACCAGTGTTACAGATGCACCAGATAAGCTAAATCAATATTACATAAGAATACATATAGGCTCAGTTTTCAAGACACACTTTGACACTGAGATATGACACCCGTTAAATATCTAATAAGAACTGACTCACTGTCCCAAAAAAAAAAAAACCACAGACGTAGGCTGTCACACTTACGAATGAAATAAAGTCAGGAAAAGGGCATATTAGTCCAAGTATTATGAAATTTGTTGTAGGACTTATTCCTGGAATACATCAGTTTTTCCAGAGGTAAGAAAGCAAGGCTTTCCCTAACCCAGCATATGAAAGATGGAGGTTTTGCAGACTCCTGACTAAAAGTGAGGCAAACACAATGGCATGGGTCTGAGATTTGGTCATTTATATAGATATAGAACACTGCTGTGATAGGGTGTGGTTGGATAGGCTTCCCACACAAGTGTTAGGCAAGATCTAAACATATGACCAACCGTAGCTGGACCCTGATGACATCTCAGGCAATTGGGAACAAAGTTTGAGTAGATAGCAGTTCTCTGGAAAAATGTGTCTGACAGTGTCTGAGACAGAGAGAGGAAGTATGAATGTGATCTAGGCTTGTCTCCCAGACTGATCCAAAATTTGGACATGTTCCCATGCATGTTTTGTTTTTTTTTCTGTTGAAGGCATGCTGTGATTAAGAATAAAATTATATATAAAAGAAATATTGCCTTTGAAGGGCAGGGTCATATTCCAGTATTCTGTCAATCAGATCATTGTTAGGTAGGTGTAGAAATGGGCAATGTTCTCTAGTAAGACGATGGACCTGCAAATATCTGTAGAAATGTATCTGGGGTGTATTAAAAAATTTCCGTAGTGTTTCAAATGTAGTAAAATAATTACCCTGAAATAAATCCTTGAAGGGGCATACAGCCACTTGTGTGGTTGAGGTTGAAATGTTTCCTTAAGTGATGCTATATTTTAAAGGAATGTTTTGTACCCAAAACCATAAAGAACTTATAAAGTTTAACAAATAGTCTGATCATTCAGATTATAACCACATTAGAGGCATTGCTTTGGTATGTACAGGCCTATAACTATTTCAGTGTTCTACAGTCACGCAACGGACAGATCTTACGCCACATGCCTGTGTGCAGCAACAACCCACTAGTAGTAGGTATCTGAGAAAACAGACAAGGGAAGCAAGAGATGAATGGACAGGATGACAGAGAATAAGAGGGGCGAGAGAAATTGTGAGACTGAGAGAGGAGAGGCCCAGTCACAGAAGTTTCAGTTGTGAGGACTTCTCTTCAATCCTTTCCTCCAATTTGGAGAGATCTACTTTTTTGTCTTTTGTGAAGTGTGCTGGACTTAATGATAAGTGTAGCCATTTTAGACCCGGTCTTTCCCTCAGCCTTTTCGGCCAACTTGTCTGCATTATTTTGAAACGACTCACAAACGCTGCTTAGTACCTCACGCTGGGTTCTGAGGTCAAACAGCTCCTCCTTGGCTGCCTTCCTCTTCAGAGCATGTGCAGCACTCTCCTTCTTATTCTTCATTCTCCAGGTGCAGTCTATACTGAGACCTTGCAGATGAGGCAAGGAGCTCCTTTGTCAGAGGCAATTTTAAAACACCTCCATGACTGCTAATCCGGTCACAGACTAATTCATCCTGGAGGTTACATGTTTCCACCTCTCTGTTGACTGAAAATCCTCTTTCAACAGTGGCTTGGCCATGGGACAGAAGAAGGAGAATCTTGCAAAATCGTAGTAAGTCAGGGTAAGGTGTGCTGAGAGTTGTGTAAAGAAACACATCAAGGCGCTCCTTCATTGGTTTAAAGGACAGGAAACGTTCACCTCTTCCTTCCACTGAAGTCAAGGATGCAAACTGCTGAATGATGACATCACCTACAATACTGATAAAGAAATTAAGATATAATCATTCAAGACATTTAAGTACTTTGCAGCCTGCTTAACTTCCCATTACAAAGTAGAATATCACAGCTTGTCATTTTTAATAACTCACTCTGGGCTCCTGAACCGTGAACCGCTAAGAGAGCGGGTCGCGGCTCCTGAAACGTGAACCGCTAAGAGAGCGGGTCGCGGCTCCTGAACCGTTAACCGCTTAGAGAGCGGGTTGCGGCTCCTGAACTGAGAACCGCTTAGAGAGTGGGTCGCGGCTCCTGAACCGAGAACCACTTAGAGAGCGGGTCACAGTTCCTGAACCGAGAACCGCTTAGAGAGCGGGTTACAGCTCCTGAACCGAAAACCGCTTAGAGAGTGGGTTGCGGCTCCTGAACCGAGAACCGCTTAGAGAGTGGGTCGTGGCTCCTGAAACGTGAACCGCTTAAAGAGCGGGTCACAGTTCCTGAACCGAGAACCGCTTAGAGAGCAGGTCACGTCTCCTGAACCGAGAACCGCTTAGAGAGCAGGTCACAGCTCCTGAATCAAGAACTGCTTAGAGAGCGGGTTGCGGCTCCTGAACCGAAAACCGCTTAGAGAGTGGATTGCGGCTCCTGAACCGAGAACCGCTTAGAGAGTGGGTCGCGGCTCCTGAACCGAGAACCGCTTAGAGAGCGGGTCACAGTTCCTGAACCGAGAACCGCTTAGAGAGCAGGTCACGGCTCCTGAATCAAGAACCGCTTAGAGAGTGGGTTGCGGCTCCTGAACCGAGAACCTCTTAGAGAGTGGGTTGCGGCTCCTGAACTGAGAACCGCTTAGAGAGCGGGTCGCAGTTCCTGAATCAAGAACCGCTTAGAGAGCGGCTCACAGTTCCTGAACCAAGAACCAAGATCCAGCGTTATATGCAGTGGTACGTGCATTCACTGTCTTGCCATCAACCTATAGTTTTTGGTTGGCAAAAGTGTTTACAGTTGCCGATGAGGTAATTAGCAAGCATGTTATCAAAGCTAATAACTACACTCGCAAACTCATTGGATGAAATACTACACAGAGAAATCAGGAAGGCATCTGAATGCAGCTGTGCCATTCAAGATGATCACTTATTATGGAAAAAAATACAAAATTATGATGTGGCAGCAATAATACATTTTTATTTGTGAAGGATTAACATGTATACACACAAAAAGTCATGCCCAAACTTTGCTGAACATCACACACATAAATGAACAATTAAAATGAATACGACGGCCGCTTCATCCCCGCTTCGTAATACCTGCTCCCCGTCTCCTGAGTATTAGTTCTTTTCTTTCTGTATTCCCATTCTCCCTTCGTTTTCCCTTTGTCTCTATATTTCTGTCCAGTTTACGTTTGGTTCCCTTGTCCCCTACCTAGTGTTCATGCCCCGTATGTATCGTGTCCCTGTCCATTGGTTTCACCTGCCTCTTGTTTCCTCATTAGTTCACCTGTGTCTCGTTTACTTCCCTTATTTAAACCCCAGCCTCTTTGAGTCTGTATTTGTCTATCCTTGTATCTGAGCGGTGTATGTTTGCTGATGTCTGTTTCCACTTTGTGTTCCCCTTTCTGTTTTACAGGCCCGTGTTCCTCCATTTTGAACCCAGAGTCACCCAT
>JBBPCY010014406.1:0-15298 GCA_037974405.1 Brachyalestes nurse
GGCTAAAATATGAGGCTACAGATGATGATAATAAACTAAGAGCCGTTTGGGAGCCGAAAGAACTGGCTCTTCTTTGGGAGCCGTGCCACAAGAGCCGACTCTCTGAAAAGAGTCGAACTTCCCATCACTATTTTGTGAACGTAGAGCGTGAACTGCGTTCAGTCTCACGAGAGTGAACGTCACTTACAGTTACGTTCATAATTTGTAAACCGACCCATTCAGTTCAGCGTTCACGAAAAATAGGAACTTCTGCTTTCACTGATTGACCATTTTAAGAGTTCCCTCCACCATATAGGTCAGCGGTATGGGTACAGAACTTCTCCCTTCCACACCCTTTCATCACTGGTGAGTTTCTAACCACAAATAGTGTTTTGTTGGACTGTTCTCAGTACAATAGTGGCACTGACATGACAGTGTGTGGAACCTGAATGAGTGTATCAGTTGTGTTTTATTCCCAATATCCTGTCAAGACTGGATCTGTGGCCAGAAACTGGCCATTAGTAAAGCAACAGATGGGCTACAGAGTACACCAGCAATGTGGAGCTAGGAATAAGGGTTTTCTAATAAAGTGGTTGGTGAGTGTTTATCAAATCATTCTTACTTTTTCCTGCTTTTTGGTGCAGGAAGGCTCTACAGATAGCCTGTATGAGCTGCCCCAGAGGAGCCATGGTGGGCAAGAGCTCAGTCCAGTGCCCACAAGGAGACCCTACAGCCCCAAGTGTCTGGCAGACAGCGGCAAATGGGGTGGCTCTGAGCCATGCATTGCTTTGGTGAGCATCACTGGTCTTTCTAAGCTCCACAATCCTGCATCAGGACGATTTTAGAAAGATTTCACCACACCTGCTTTCACATGGAGCCGCAGATTATTTCATGCGCAACTGAGTCACGTTCTAGGGCCACTCGTGCTGGATTTAAACAAGACCGTGACGTTGCAGAGAGGACCTTAATAAGCATGAGTGCCTACCATCTGTACAATTCAGAAAAATAAATTCAAGGGACGAATTATGGAGGGGTCAGGGGGGTCTGATCTGAATAATGATCTGAAAATAATTCAATAACACTTCACTGTAGGGTAGCCATTTATGACAAACGAGCCTTTTTTGACAGCTGACATTAATTAAACCTATACTGGCATATTGAAACCAGCTTCCACCGTCCGTACACTTTCTGAGACGCTCACTGGAATAAAGCTTTCTAACTGTTAATGTAGGTTGTTATGACAGACTTAAAGGCATTAAGTCAGGTTATATCAAGTCAAGTGAAGTCAAGTGGTGTTTATTGTCATTTCAGCTATATACACAGTACACAGTGAAACAAAACAATGTTCCTCCAGGACCAAAACAAAGAACAAAAACAGAAACGTTACATAAGTGCAGGCAGGACAAGACTACACAGAGTGCAAAGAGAGAGACAACACCAGAGCAACAGTACAATACTATAGGACAACACATTTAGTGTAGCCGACAAAAGCCATTACAGTATTAGTATAAATACTGTATTCTAGAAGCAGTCATTTGGTATGCAAAGAAATAAAAATATGACAGCAATAAATCAATAATTGTGCAAACAATAGCAATGGCAGGACAGAGAGTGTATAGTACATAATAATATTATTTACAGTGGCAGTTTTTTTGTTTATGGGGTTACAGTTCAGTGT
Organism: Brachyalestes nurse; assembly: GCA_037974405.1. Lineage (NCBI taxonomy): Eukaryota > Metazoa > Chordata > Actinopteri > Characiformes > Alestidae > Brachyalestes > Brachyalestes nurse. Next base: position 1,658 of record JBBPCY010014406.1, read on the forward strand.
CTATATGTACTGTGGTAGGAGAGGGCCTTGTTAATGCTTCCCGTCAGTAAAGTTTTACAGAGCAATTTAATAGTAAATACTAAAATGTTTCCCCAGTTTGTTAAAAGTGTCATACAGGCAGACTTGAGGCTAATATTACGCTAGGATGGCTCCACATATCACTATGAAAACACACGGCCACACAGGCAGCCACAAAGGTCACAGTATAAATGATGTTAAAGTGTAATTCATTTAGACAAAGGAGAAAAAGAAGTATAATTATTGTTATTTCCTCCCTTCAGGACATTCGCCAGACAGCCACAGGCCAGCTTAGCAAGGCCGACGTGAAGAAAGCAAAGAGAAAGTAAGTGATAGTCTCTGTTCCGGCGTGGCAGAGAGCCTATTACATCTACCTCACGCTGAGTCCAAGTGAAAGTGCTGGAGTGCGGTTCACAGCACTGCCAAGTTCAGCTCACCTTCAGGAAGTTAATTCTTTAAGTAGAAGCTTTAAGCTTGGTGGCGGGTAACAATTCAGACTATGCATGTGTGTGTGTGTATGTATTTGTGTATATGTGTGTGTGTGTGTGTGTGTGTGTGTGTGTGTGTGTGTGTGATGACCACAGTGCACTAAGTCTCTCTGCAGCTGCCTGTTTGTGCTGTGAGACAAAAAGCTGTTTGGGAAATCGGGTTTTTAACATTTTTGCATGTAATCCAGCGACCCCAGGGCACACACACACACACACACACACACACACACACACACACACACACACATCTGTTTATGTGCAACTCAAATACTTTTTCAGTGGTCACCAGTGACAGATTTGGTGACTAAGGCCAAGCAGCCAACTTTTCTCATTTTAATGTAAAAAATGGGCAGTATTGAAGGTCATGAAAGTGTATAATTAGTAAAAATACACTTCTTTCCTCCCCAAGAGGCCTAAAGCTCCCTGTTCACCTCAGGTTTTTGTGTGCGACTGATATTTGACCGTGACTGTGCTGCATTCTGTGGGGAGGCAGAGACGGTGCTGGATTAGGATTAGATTAATTGGGACAAGTGTTGAGATTAAAGCACTGTTCCGACTGATCCACAAAAAGCAAGGACAAAGCGGTAGACTGGCCGCGGCAGGCATAACGGTCCATGCTGGATTAGCACCTGAGGCTAAAATGGAGTGGGTTTCGTCGAGGAAACCTTCCTTTTGTTGTTGTTAAAATTATTATTATTATTTTTATGACTAAAGATGATTATTATTATCATTGCTGAACTGTAAAATAATAATCCTGAGAAATATTGATAATTAGTTTTATGCTTTGTGTTGTATTATTATAATTATGTTTTTTGTATTTATCTATGAATTTAAAAAAATAATTGTAACTACCAGTACAGATAGCAACAAAAATCCGATTTTATGCCTTTTTTGGCGTCCAAATTTTAGTTTCTTCACTGAATTTATGGAGCCAATAGTCAATAGACAACCAAATTGTTCTTTTAAAAAACTTCACCTTCATCTCTTAACCTGATCAAACAGCATCCTCCTCATCATCAAAGTGAATCGGACCTGTGGACCTGGTTTACAGCACAGTATGATAACTATGAGTTATAAAACATGAACAAAAGTTGACTGAAGAGGACTGATCTTGGATCAGATACCTCAGCTCTGTATTGCTGATGATTGTCAGTTTCTGATACTAAATCAGCACTCCTAAACCACACCCACTAATTTGCACCCACCTGAATGAAGGTTCTGCAGATTCATGGTTACTTTATAGTCATCACAAGCTGTGAAGACGTGCGGAATGTGATGAGACGTTTCTCCACGGACCACAGAGCAACATATAGCAACATTCAACGTTAAACTGAGTGCAAGTTACAACATAGACAATACAAACGGCACCACAACAATGTTCTATAATGTAATGTAACAGTATACTGTGAACGAGATGCAGATCTTCCAAAGTGACTAGTGTTGCACTGTGCGTGATTATGATCGCACAGGCCGCAGTTAGCAGCACTGAACAAAGTACAAGGGATGACAGAAGCAATACAATAAATAGACCATGCTGTGATGTAACAGTACAGTGTTAATGTGATGCAAACCTTCCAGAGTGACTATTGTTGCACCATGAGTGCAACATTGCACAAGAGGCAGTTAGCAGCATTGAACCACATTGAGTGAATGTAAATTAAAAGCTTAAACAGTAAGTGGCTGTAAGTGCTGTGGCTGTAAACAGTAAGCAGAAGGTAAAATTAAGTGCAGGTTCTGTTAAAAGTCCAGAGTGTAATGTGAAGTATATACAGTTTAAAGTGAGGTACTACACTGGAATGATACTTGATCAGGGAGGGTCTAAACATTCATTCAGAGATCTGATGACGTGTGATATGAAACCGTCTTGAAGAACCAAAAGAGAAGCTTTGATACCGTTTGCCAGATGGTAGTGGAGAGAAGAGTCTGTGTAACGGGTGGGAATGGTCCTTCACAATGTTACTGGCTCTGTTAAATTTTATGGGCTTTTACAGAAAAAATATTGGGTGACCATTAACTTCTAGCATTTGTTAGCGATGTTAGCCCCTCAGTGCTAAACTAAAGAAGATTTAGACTCCAAACACATCTTGGTTAATCTATCATATCTTGGGCCATCCCATCTTGTCTGGGTATTTTTCAAAGATGACCAGTGGACTAAATATAATCCCTTATGTAATGATCTAAAGGTTCCCAAATGGCCCTTGGCTTTGGCACACTGTTCTTCGCACTAACACCTCACTGTTATAAAAACAGCTCCATAAGTTACCACCCAGTTCACAGTTCTTTAAAGGGCCAGTATGCTACATTTTCATGTTTTATTTCGTTTATGTGGCTTTATAAAGCAAAACCAGTTATTCATCTCTACATTACACATTTCTAGCCTCCTTTTATTCTTATATATATACACAGACTGTTTATTACCACACCTTTAAAACCTGTGTCTATGTAAATGATTTCTGATCTGATTGGCTGCCCTGTAGTATATGTTGGTCTGGGCTGAAACCCCCCTTATAACTTTAGTGTGACTGGTTGGGGCTAAAATGCTGTAGGCTAACTAGGGGGATATAAGTAAACACAATGTATGTTATCAGTGGTAAAACAAAATCAGTGTCTATCGTCTCTAATATTTCTTTTCGTTTCATGCCACAGATCGCACCCATCAGTGTCCGCGTCTGAGAACGGTAGGATGCACCGGTTACCGTGTTTTCTGTCATGTTCATAATTACTCCCAGCCACATAACCTTTAATTAAAATACTAAATGCACTTGGCGAAGCTAAATCTCTAGTAAATCTCTGAATAAGCCTAACAGCGAGGTCCTTTATCACTGTATTTTTGGCCCTCTTAATTAAGAATGTTCTTCCTAGAGGCTCTTCTCTACTGCCCCATTTGGCTATAGTTGCTGCTGTCGGTGATTTATGGTGTCCATGTATTTTATTAAAACAACAGCTATTTCCGTTTCTTTCCCTCTTTACAGACAAGGCGGCTTCCAGTAATTCTGTTTACTGGCCTTGCTCCAGGAAGAAAGATGAGTCAGTTCACAGCAAGAACCATCAAAGTGAAGGTAATTGCTCTACCCGGACGTTTGTGTGTGTGGGTGTTCTGGGATGGGAGGGGGGGTTAATCAGGGAGTGATGGGATGATGAATTGAGAAGCCATGTGCCTCATAGTCTCATTGGATTAAGCCAATGATGACTCAGAAACAATTCTAATGCCCGTGCTGCTTTTGTGAAGGACTGGGAGGCTGATTCAGGGCACGATGAGGGAGCACAAGCGTCTCCAAGGGCTTCAAACCAATGCGGACCCCACAAATGCATTCTTTTATTAGAGTGCTGGCTAAAATCCCATTCAGCCTAATGAGCAACAACTTGTTTTTCGGTCAAAATAAAATCTATTTGCTCATATCCTATTCTGTCCTTTGGCTGGGACTCTTCCATGTTGAAGGCTAGGACATGCACCCTGATACTATCTTATATTTCTGAACCGCTTCCAGTGCCATCATTGGACAGCTCAGCACGCTTGGAGGAGAACACTAACAGCCAGTTCAGTTAAGTCAGCTAACAGCCTACTATACCTGTCAGCACTGCACGAGTGATGGGGAGAGGGAGGGCCCAGAGAGAGTAACATGGACTCATGGATGGCTCCGGGATCAGAGGGGACTGAACTTGTAGGGTCAGCGCTTAGACAGTTTTAGACAGTTTTTCCACCCAGGAGCCCATGACTGTTTAATTATATTTGTGTTCCATATGCATGAGTAAGGACAGCCTCTTTTACAGGGCTCACATATTGGAAAACAAAATAATCTTTGCTTTTAAAGTTTTAAACCATGCTATTCACCTCCTACTTCATACAGTCCGTACAGAGAGAGACCAAAAGTTCCAAAAACAGCTTGTTTTGTATATGTGATTAAATAGTTACATGCTCTTTCAGCCTGCAGCAATTTTAGCCCCTCTCTTGCCTTATTCCTGTTGAAGTGATGCGGAGTGTCGTTCCTGCAGACAGTTTGTACCTATTGAAGGGAAATACATGGTAAAAATGATGTTATTGCACAGTAGTGCAAGGGATGGCAAGTGCAAGGGATGGCAGAAGCAATACAATAATAATAATAATACTGTGATGTAACAGTATGGTGTCAACTTTCCAAAGTGACTACTATTGCTGCATAAGTGCAGTAGTGCAGAAGAGGCAGTTAGCAGCATTGAACTGCATTGACTAAATGTAAATTATTATTAATATTAATTAACAGAAGATAAGTGTTCCTGCTGTGTTGGTAAAGACACTGATAAATGATTAAACGTTATGCTGCTCCATTGCTTTTAGAAAGCAAATGGATCATCACACATGAAAGGGATGGAAATTTTTTCTCATGTCCCTGAAGGGGTCAAGTCCAAACCACACAGAGGTCCAAACTTTGTCCAAGTCTAGTTTGTTTCTGCTCAGACTGCTTTTTGGTCAAGAAAAACTACAGAACAGCCAATCAGAAAAGAGGACATTTAAACCTTTTGTATTAGTAAAATCTGATTTCAACAAACAAAAACAGTGTAAACCAGCCCCCCCCCCACCTTTTATTTTTCAAATAGAAGAAAAATATAGATCATGGCTCTTTTTTACAATCTGCTCTTTCTCACCAGATGAGGATGAAGCTCCCTACACACCGAAGCCCCTGAGTCAAGAAGAGGGACTGGAGATGAGAGAGAGAGTTCACTCTGTTCAGGTACGACACCACAGGAAATGAAGAAGAAACATCAGCATATCTCTGTGGCTGATAAGGCAGATTTGTACTTGTTTACAAAGTATTGGTCAAAGCAGGACAGCTGACGTTCACATTTGGAGAGCACGTGTCCCATCTGACATTAGCGTGTCCCATCTGACATTAAAGTCATGTTTCCATCCCAGCCTCTATTTCAGTCCTGCAGTAACACTCTGTCAAACATTAGACAAATGAGCGAGTTGATCAGAGAACGTGTCTCTGTGTGGTATAATCTTTTCCTGATTAAAATCTCCATCTGCTCAATGCGGCCCGTTCCACTGAGCATAATTTCTCAGTGTTAGCAATCCTTCAGTGTCAGGTAAGTCACCTTAACAGGCGGAAAGGCAAAGCAAACTTAATTTCCAAAACCAATCGTTTGCTTCTCGAAGACTTGGACGTCCGTAATTTACACAAAATTAAATACTGACTCATCTCTGTTCTGCAAACTCTGGGTGTTTGTCTTGCAGGGTGTCAATTTTGAGGCCTGGAATCCTAACCGAGAAACCTGCGAAAGCAAACAACACGAGGCGGTGAGCTCATTTCGCTAACACTCGAATTACTGATAATTGGATTGTGCAATTCGCACAATATTTGAGGTCTTAATTGAATCAGCGGTTGTACAGTGTAATGGCTCTGGACCATAGGGATGGAAAACATGCAGCGAGAGCTGAACCGGTACTTGGACCCCTGTGTTTAAAACAATGCCCCGGTACGGAGCCAGCACTTAGCACAAATGATCGTTATTAGTGGCCCAGCACAGATGGCTTTGAGTGGCTTGTATAATCCCTTTAGCACATGCCAGGCAGCCAGAGGCTGGAGGACAGCCCACTGCCCACTCCGCCAACTGATGCCTGCCCCAAACAAGTGTCTTAATGGCCATAAAGGGTCAATCAGCCATTTGCAGCTTTCCACAGATGAGTAATAATTTCTCTAACAAGCTTCACAGTATAGTTTATGCATATAAATACATATGACTTGAATATGCACACAAATACACACACACTAATGTGCAAAAGGCAAACGGTTAAAAGCCATTTTATTTATCCTTTTCATTTGAAAGTTCATTGCTTTTTTGGGCTCATGCTGCTCTATGTCTTGGCTGGTTTTCGCGGAGGTCAGGTGTCCCAATACTGTGGACCATGTTATATGGACAAAAATATTGGGACGCCTGACCGTTACACCAACAGAGACTTTAATGACATTGCATTCAGATACACAGACTTTCAAATGGAGTTGGTTCCCCATTGCAGCTGCAATAATGGTTCCTCCCCCCATGCTCTGGACTCTGAGGGGGACTTGTTTTTCTGTAACAAACTAGATAAAATGTGAATGCCCTGTCAGTGGCAAATAGCTTTGTTTTTATATTTGATTTGATTACATTATTGTTTAAGTTGAGATGTACTGTAATATTTGAACTGTAACTGTGTAACTGTGTTAAAGGAAACACACTGCTGTTAAAAAGCCCCTTATTAGTTTCAAATGTTTGCAAACCAAATGTTATTGCACTTTTATTCATATAGCAGTACTTTAAATATATATGTGTATATATATATATATTTGTGTATGTGTGTGTGTGTGTGTGTGTGTGTTATTTTTGTTGCCTAAAACTGGATGAGACAGGCCATCACTTGAGCTTGAAAGGGGTCAGCAAGGGGTCCAACCATTGAGTACATCATAGTTAATTCTTTATGCCACTGAAGTGCTGCTCTAACTGCCTGTGCCCTGCAGGGCGGCGAGGTTGAGAGTGAGGGAGAGGCCCGGGGCACACTGAAGAAGATCCAGAAGCTGGTGCGGGTGAAGAAGAGCGGTCAGAACTGCACAGAGGATAGCAGGAATACAACAGAGGCAAATGGTAAGATACTGCCGTCACTCAGTAGAGTCAGTTCAGTTTACATTGAATTGTTTTCTAAAGAATCGCATCCTGAGTCAGGGTTGGGCTGATATGGAAAATAAATGATTGCAGTTTGGCAGGGTGAATTATCCTGGTGCTCATTAGGAAATACTTTGCCCCCGAAGTCGTGGTTCAGAGTTCGCAGCTTCAGTCATTCACCGAACTAATAATACAGGTCAACAAAAAATTTTTTTTGTAATCTTCAGAAACCACAAAACACTTTTCTAAACCAGTTTTTCATGCTGATTTCAGATCAGTTTTTTTAGTCACATAATTTTTTTGAATTATGAGTAATATTGCATTTGTATTAGACTTGCATGCGGTTTTTATTAAACCGGCATCAGTCAAGTGACTGTTTCAATATTTTCAGTGTGAAGTCAGATAGGCGCACACTGTTAGGATATGATAGGATATGAACTCTTAGGATATGATTATTATATGCTAATTATACCAACTATCATGCAGGATATAACTAGCCTCCTCACAAAAACTGTACGTGCTAGGGAGAAACTAAACACAGATTTGAAATCAGCATGAAAAACACTACAAAACAGTACAAATACGGGTTTACATTTTCTTTAAGGGTAGTGTATTATGCTGAGTTTAAAATGTTAAAAGTGTTAGTGTTTTGGGAGCATATTTAGGGTTTACACTATAAAAATAGGCATTTTTAGGCATTTTTTTACCACATCACAGTATACCACAGTTTACCACATCACATCACATTTAGCTTCACAGTATAGTTTTTGTATATAAATACCTATGATATGAATATGCACACAAATACTCACACAGTACTGTGCAAAAGGCAAACTAAAGTAATTAAAAGCCTGTTTGGTTTTATATTTGATTTAATTAATGTTTAAGTTGGGATTTACAGAAATATTTGAACTGTAACTGTGTAACTGTGTTAAAGGGAACACTGCTGTTAAAAAGCTCCTTATTAGTTTAAAATGTTTGCAAACCAAATGTTATTGCACTTTTTTTCATATAGCGGTACTTTAAAAATAAAAGTGCGCAATACACTGCTTCTGAATAAATAATTTCAGGGGTTTACTGTACTTGGTCTGCAATAATGTTTAGGTAGGTGCCACCATCCAAGGTTTCCCAGCAGAACATTGCTCAGAGCATCACACTCCCTACATTACCTTCCATAGTGTATCCTGGAGCCAGCTCTTCCTTTCAGCAACACACCCACACATAGCCACATGATGTAAATGAATCATCAAACCACCTTCTTCCATTGTTTCATGGTCTAGTTCTGATGTACTGGTTATTGGCTCTTTTCGGACAGGGGTGAGCATGGGCACTCTGACTGGTCTGCAGCCCAATACAGAGCAAGGTGTGATGCATTCTGTGTTCTGACAGCTTTCCATCATAGCCAGAATGAACTTGTTCAGATATTTTTACTACAGTAGCTCTTCCTGGACCAGATGTCCTATACCCTTCCCTCCTTTCACACATCAGTAAGTCTTGGGCACCTATGACCCTGTTGCCGGTTCAACGGTTGTCCTTGTTTGGACCACTTTTGGTAGGTATTAACCCCTGCATACCAAGCAAGACCTGCTGTTTTTGAGATGTTCTGACCCAGTCAACTAGCCATCATAATCCAGCACTTCTCAAATTCTCTCAGATCGTTATGCTCACCCAGATTTGCTGATTCCATAACAAGAACTGTCTGTTCACTTGCTACCTAATATATGTCACACCTCCAGTGCTGTGAGATAATCAGTGTTATTCCCTTCACCTGTCAGTAGTTTTAATGTTGTGGCTGATCAGTGTATATACAGTTGTATGCAAAAATGTAATCGCCTGGGGGTCTCAGACATAAGGTGTTTTGAAAATAATCACTCATCTTCTATAGAACACACACTAAAATATGGCATACGTTTAACATATAAGAAAAAAATTACATAGAAAAAAAATATACTATAACTTTTGGATGGGCAACAATTTATTCATGTATTTTTGTTTGTATAATTGTGTATTAAATATTAAACAGTAACTATATAATGTCTAACTATATATCTGACTAAAACCCATGCATTGTTCTAGGCCAGTCAACGCAGATGGAGTCCAAAGAAGGCAGCCCAGTCATAACCTGTATAGGACTGGCTAAAAAGCCTGAGAAGAAGCTCCATCAACAACATCAGCCTGAGCCAGAAAAGGAGATGGACATAACAGAGATGGAGGGTCCGTGGAGTCCAGGGCCTTTCCACCAATCCTGGTCCACCATGTATGCCTCTCCAGCATGGGAATCATCCTACCACACCTGCCATAGACCCACTGAGCAGTACCTGTATGCCTTCGACTTCATCCTTCCCTGCGGTGCTGAGCGGGACAGATTTGAGGATCTGTTCCATGGCCTTGACTACCTCAGGCGGGACCAGTCACCTGACCTGGAACTGACCGACCCCATAGTGAGTCCATAAAAAATGCAATGTCAATTTTTCAATATTTTTGGCTGGGGGGGTTTTGAAGGAGGGCTGGAGTGGGGCACGGTTGATTTAGTTTGATATGGGGACTGAGAAAAATATGGGAAAATATTAAAACGGGAAAGGGGGAACAAAGGCCACAATATGGGAGAAACCCAGAGAAACAGGATGGTTTGTGGGCATGATTCTGAAAAACAGACAAAATTAACAGCATGTTGCTGTAAAAAGTGTGTTTTGAGAGAAGATCATTATGGCCCAATGATGCTGACCATATTCCAGCTTTGAATCAGCACTTACTTTCTGCATAAACAGGATGGAGATAATTACACTTGAGCTCAAATTTCTCATGAGAGGCCACAAGGGAGAAACGCGTCCACTCGAGCTAATAAATGAACCCAATCAATGTAACTAATGTAGGTAATGTAATTAACATAGCTTAAATGGATCAGCCTAAATTAGTGTTGGCTACAGTTTGAACACATAAGAGCACATGAATACGACGAGGCTTTGAAGTTCAAGTGATGCAATGAAACAGACACACATGCTTGGTCAACCTTTTTCCTGTGCAAGGCATTCGTGCAAAGGCAGTTCCTGAAAAGTGCCGTGCTTTTACTACATGGCTCTTCCTCTAAAGCTTCGCGATCAGATGCCGGTGGCATGCAGGGCTATTTACATCCTGTGTGCTGATGAGGAAGTGTAGGCTCTGCCCTGAGGCTCAGAAAACTGCGTGTGGTGGCTCTCGGTCCTGCACAGGAAAGTTGGTTTCTAGAGAAAAGTAACGTGTTTTGGAAGTCATGCTGCACCGAAGAGCTTCAAATGCTTCGGATAAACCAAGGAGTAAGCCAAAGGTAAAAAAAGGAAAATTCGTATTTTGAGACTTATGGTTTTATGCAAAAGTTTGGGCACCCTTGTTCAAATGTTGTGTTGTGCTGATCTGATGCTGATGTGACACATTTTACTGCATTTGCTGAATTTAACAAATTCATTTAACCCCATGCAAAAAAAAACAAAAGCAAAAACAGAAAACTGCAGCAATTTTTATATTTGTCTTTTGTGCAACTATAAATATTGTGCACTATTATTTGCACAAAAAATAACTTGTTAAATTAGGTACTTATTTTCACAAAAGAAACATAACCAGGCCTTTCTTTTTCATTTTCAATAAACAAAGATACTTTTACTTTTGGGAGGGTTGTAATTAATTAGAAAGTTGTTTAAACTGCTTAATAAAACAATATCTTTTACAGGTGTAATAATATGTATATATATATATAATAGTTCAGTCACATCTGCCCACGTTTTTGATTAAAATGGTTCACAAACAGCACTTTAATTTATATACATATATATATATATATATAATTAAAGTGCTGTTTGTGAACCATTTTAATCAAAAACGTTGGGCAGATGTGACTGAACTATTTGGAGTCAAATATTATTCCATTCTTTCAATGGCGTAAGGGGTCAAGAAAAAAAGTACTGAAAAGAACTTTTTTACTAAAATGAATGTCTTTTTCCGCATACAATTCATTCTTTACAGTAATCATGTCATGCAACATTGTTAACATTTGTCTTGAACAGCGTTCCTCCAGCTTTGGAAGATTTGAGACTTCCAAGCATCAAACCCCTCAAATCAAACCAGAAGAACATGAAGGAACACCGGTAAGTGCTCTGGTTTGGGCAACACATCCTAAAGGCTACATGGCACCTTATTCCAAGCCCTTATTCCAAGTTGTTTTTTGTTTTTTTTGTACAATAATCCTTGTTATGTTGTCATAAAGGCTGTTTGAGTTCATTTTAGCCCATAAACAGTTACGACAATTGATGATTGTTGGAATAAATCTTATAAATGTTAATGCAGGTTTATGAGAGTTGTCATAATAGCTACTTTAGTCCATTTAAACCCGTAAACAGCTATGACAACTGACATTTGTTGGAATAAATGTTATAAATGTTAATGCAAGTTTGTTAGTTGTCAAAAGGGCTTTTTAAAGTCAATTTCAATCCATAAACAGCTATGACAACTGACACTTGTTGGAATAAACATCATAAATGGTAAACTATATCTCAGCTATATCTCTAATATTATTATATTATTTTATGTTTGTACTTTATTTTCTGTTTGTGTTTGGTCTGAGAACCTTCACAGCTCCCTGTAAAGGTCACAAAACTGTACTTTCATACTCGGTGTGCTGTCTGGAGGGTCTGACAACTGGTCAGAAGAGAATGACAATAATTGAAATAATAAGTGAAAACCTAAAATAAATAAATGTTCATGCAAGTTGTCAAAAAGGCTGTCTTTGTCAGTTCTGCTCATAAAAGATAATCAGCCTTTTAAATGTTAATGTAGGTTTATGGCGGGTGTCATAAAGGATGTCTTAGTCAGTTGTGCCCCATAAACAGTTATGACAGTTGATGCTTGTTTCAAGAAGCCTTATAAATGTTAATGCAGGTTTCTGTTTGTTATCACAAAGGCAGTTTTAGTCAATTTCAACCCATAAACAGTTATGACAACTGATGCTTGTTTAAATGAGGCATATAAACAAAAGCAGGTTCGTGTCAGTTGTCAAAAAAAGCTGTTTTAGTCTATTTCAACCCATAAACTGTTATGACAGCTGACACTAGTTGGAAACACACTTTTTGGGGTTGAAATTGAACGTAAAATGTGCAAAAAACAGCTTTTATTACAATGTATTCTCGTTATAGGATGCTATTACAAACAGTAATGTAGGTTGCAGCCAGAGGTGAGTAATTTGGGGCCAGAGAGTAAAAATCCTCCCCAAGATTTTATTCCAACTGCTTGGTTTCTCTAGTTTGTTGAAACCATAAAGCAGTTGAGATGTCCAAGCTGTTGGAGCGAAAAACTGGGGAGGATTTTTATTTTTCCGGACCTGAACAACCCGTCTCTGTTTGTAGGTTGGGTCCGTTATCTTAAGTGTTATCTTCAGCGTTCTCACCTTCAGTAAAGTGTTACTGATTGTCGTTTATAGAGGTGAAGACACTTGTACACCTCTGAAACAAGCCGAACACACAGAGAACTGATATCATGTGTAGTGCGGTGGTTATCCCACATTTTGGCCCATAACGTCTACTGATCCTGGGGTTTGGGGTCGGTGTGTGTGGACAGGGTGCTGATGGCGAGTCGCCTGAGGGAGAGCACAGCAGGGGAGGATTAGGCAAGAAGATGAAAGCCATCTCCATGACCATGCGCAAGAAGATGGGGAGAAAATATGCTAAAGCTCTGTCAGAGGAAACGGTGAGTGCTGAAGCCTCTGAGGATGAAAGCAACAGTGTATTTTTTTTTCTTTGTGTTTTTGCAGCGTCTGCTTTTTTCTGAGTGTTAACCTATCACTGAAGAATATCTCAACTTTCCAACCGCCAGTGTGAAAAACAGGTAAACGTGGTCACAGTCAGACTTAGACATACACTCATGGAGGTTTTAATACCATTTACAGCAGAAATTAAATAAAAAAGCGCAGATAGGTCATGAAATGTCATGTTCTAAAATTAACTCCTCTTTTTCATATAAAATAGATTGATGAGGCATGTTGGTACTGTAAGTTTTAAGGCATACCCCACAATGCATACAGTCCATATGTGAAAACTAAACGGGCGAAACAACCCAGTTAAAATACAAATAGTGCATTTATATACACCATTAAAACATACAGCGTTAAAACCACTGACAGCTGAAGTGAATGACATTTATTTACTTCCTGTTGTGATGCATAGACAACTGGGTCAGAGTATCTCCATAGCAGATCAGTCTAAGTGCCCATTGTGATCCATTGTCCACACCTAAAATGGGCACATGAGCATCAAAACTGAACCATAAAGTAATGTAATAAGGTGGTACTGCTGGGTGTATGTGCATTAGGGGTGTAACGGTACAGAAAGGTCACGGTTCGGTTCACACTATAGTTCTGACATCACGGTTCAGTACGGTTCCGATACAGCGAAGTAACAAAAAATTCTAAAGCATGACGATTGGTTTGTTTTCGTTTATTTTAAATAAACAGCAGTGTATTAACCAGTAAACACACTCTTGCTTATATTTTCATGTA
>JBBPCY010014474.1:0-15293 GCA_037974405.1 Brachyalestes nurse
ACACACACACACACACACACACACACACACACACACACACACACACACACACACACACACACACACACACAGTGTACATGCATACAACTTGCCCAAGTCTACACCTACTTTACATATAGTTCACATATACATATATTTTACAACACAGATGTCCATATTTATATTTCTAGATTGTATAGTGTACATTTTATACTGTACTGTTGCAGTATTTAATCTATTCTTTTGTTTTCAAATTATTTGCTGCTCTTAACTTTGTTTCTGTCCCATTTCTGCTGTGACAAAGCAAATTTTAAGGTTTATCTTATCTTAATGCTCAATATCAAACAATACTACTGCAAAAACTTAACTGTCCTTACTGTCTGTAGTAGATTTTGTCTTGAATTTTCACATAGCCTAATTGTAAGTTGCTCTGGTTAAGGCGTCACAATCAATTCCAGGTAAAATATGAGGTGAACCTGGTTCTTGGTTGCTCAAATGAAAAACAAATGTGTTAAAGTACTAAATTACTAAACTAAAAAAAAAAGCAACAAACTCAGGTAGCTAAAAAGTAATGTAAGCAGTTAGCAAAGTGCAACTACTATCGCCACTAGGATTGTTATGTAAGCTTAAGTAGACTTGTAGTCCTGTAAGACATACTGTTACATATAAAAACATATGAAAAGGACAGCTGAAATTGAATCTTAAGCTTAACTGCTGATATATTTTATGTATTCTGTCTAATTTGGTGAGACACAGTTTCAGAAACCACATAAGCAAGTCTATCACATGACCAAGTGTAGCAAGGGCGTGATGGTATAGGCCTACAGATGCCACTGTGTTCAGAGTTAAAGCTTCTGTTACTAGAGGGCTATATTATTCTCCTCCCTGCTGCAGTGCAAAACGAATGAAGAAAGCTGTTTGTTTGGGATAAAGGAGAACGAGCACATTGGACTATATTTCAAATGAGGCCCGCAGCTACTTTCTGTTCAGTAGATGAAGACGAGGACGTTGGATAAAAGTGCAGCACAACACAAACACCAAAGAGCTGCGAGCTACAAGACTTCAATGCAAAATGAGACTTTGTGTCACTGGCTTTTCGTTACGTGTTCTACCCTGAAGTGTGTGGGTGGTTTTATCATCCTTTATGCTCCTGTGCAACATTCACATGCCAGGGCCTCCTTTTTTTAAGCCAGGAATTCTTCATTTAGTCAAAAAACAGGATGAACATCATCAGGATAACAGAAGTAGGTGCCAAAGAAACAGCCAAAAGAGGTATAAAGCGGCCGGGGAACGAGGTGGGAATTACCAGAATGATTCCTGCTGGCATAATCGTGAGTAGGCGTGTTTTTTTTTTTTTTTTTTTTAAATAATGAAAGAAACAGGAGCCTGGGTTTAAAAGAAGAAACAACAAAAGGGAGAAGGCAACAGAGGAAATTCACCCCTCTGAGACAACAAAAAAGGGAAATTCACTCTTGGCCTTTGCCTCCCACCCGGATGCTCTTTTGTCAGGAAAATGGAGAGCCAATCATTACTCTTCCTGAATATTCTGCTGCACTAGAGGCAGTTGGATGGCTGTCAGGTGGTGGCGATGGAGATGAAGTTATGGGCAGCAGATGTGCAACTTGAGCACAGGTCAGAACATGTTCAGCTTCCAGGGCATCAGTTCATGCCCTAAAACTACTGTTTCCTTTCTTATATTAGCCACTTCCTGCAGTGGAGAGAGGGTGACTCAACAGTTTTGCACAGGCTGAATGGACAGCAGAGCCGGCCTCTGGCATGACATACTCAACACTGTTTTGTTTTTGCACAAAAATGCCAAAAGCAATTTGACATACAACATGCAGTCGCACACAAGAACTGCAAGTTTGCTAGTTAGTGAAGAGAACAGGGCTGCTTTTCTTGGAAGCAGAACTTCTGCACAAACACCAGGTGGTCCTGAAGAATGTGAGGCTGCTTCCAGCTCACGACTAAAGGCTGACTGGTATGGAACTTCTACCACCAATACTCATAAGGATTTATTATTTTTAAGGAGAAGTTCTAATAAAAGGTAGATATGATTACATCTGGATACTTTAAAGGGGACATATTATGCAAACGCACATTAGTTATAACAGGTCTATGGGCTAAACAAAACATGTTCATGAAGTTCTTTGCACAAAATCACTCTCACAAAGAGATATCAGCAGGTTTATTCCTCACAGTTTGGGTCCCTTTTAAAATGAGCCGTTTAGACGGAGGGCCCAGTGTGACGTCCCACTGGGGCCAATTTGCATAGGACCGCCCGTCATCTGTCGAGACCCCACCCACTAGATTAGTTGAAGATTCATTTTGGCTGCTAGATTTACAAGTTTAGCGAGAGCGCTACGGCTACAGGCAGAGGCAGCTCACTCATGAAGTGTTGTGTTGTTTCTGCAAAGAACAGCACAAATCCCTCCACGTTCTCCCAGACAAAGAAAACAGAAGGACTGCGTGGCTCCATTTCATTTTCGATGGCCTCCAGTTAGCAGATGAGGGAGATGTAAGTACTTTCAAATAATGACTTTTGTGTTTCTACCGCAGTTTCGTTTTGTTACGAGCCGCGTAAGGGGTGGGTGGAGCTTGTGATGAGGGGACGTGGCCAGCAATCGCTTATTTGCAGGAAAGGGACAGAGCCCTGAAATGGCGTGTTTTGAACAGGACTGAAACTGTAAAGAATAAACCTGAACATGTTTTTATAGCCCATAGACCGATTATAACTTGTTTTTTTTTTTAAACGAGTTTTGCATAATAGGTCCCCTTTAAATCATTATCACAGCAATTTATGGGATATGTATGATTATGTTAAAATAGTGATACATCTGAATCACCACTTTCGTTGAGAACAGTTTTCCCAACATGGATTTAAAAATATTTTTTAGGTGTCAAACCTATACTAAAGCAACATCTCAGATGTCAGGCCACGCATTCATAACCATTTCATGTAATAACTTCTGTAAGGAGCTTTTAGAGTCAGTGTCGAGTGCCTCGTAGAGTGTCTCTGGTTTGAAGACGTGAGGTTAGCAGTGAAGGTCTGGTGCTGGAGAAAGCCCTGGACCAGCGACAGAGGAGCGTCGTGACTTTTCTGCTGTGGCATGTTGTTCTGCATCTCACAGGCTGTGAACAACAGCTCAGCTCAAGCACCCAGTAATAGGTTTTCTCTCAGCCCTACTTGGGTTTCAATAACAGCGATATATAAGCCAAGAGACGGGACAAAACCAACCGAGAGACAAGATAAAAGCCATTATTTCCTGTTACAGCTGTACGAGTGCATCGTATGAGAGGACATGGAATCACATGCGAGGCTTTAATAATATTCCAGTGTTCAATTCATTAAAACCGACCCGGCTTAAAAACTGAGACTCAGCCTTTGTGACAGAGGGGCTGGGTGTAATGACAGGGGCAGAGAGGTCGCAGTCGTGATTATGTGGAGGGAGATGGGCTCGAACAGGCCATGCTGCAGAGCACTGAGAGCAGGCGATATTGGCATTTACATCACAGCGAGCGGACTGATTAAAGGACTATGATTAGGGGGCTGTTTTCTGTTTTAATGCGGAGATACGATGTCAATACGAGCCTGACACAGGCTGCTAAAAGCTCCGGGGTGATGAAGATGAAGTTATTTCAGAGAGCACATGCAGCTGCAGCGATGATGTGATTGGACATGGATCAAAAAGCCACCTTTCTAAACAAAGGAAACAGTAAATAACCTATTTTTTGGGTTTGACCTGTCAATGAAAACATTTTAAATACATAAACACAACTGGCACACTTATGTACTGTTATTTGAATTGATAAATGATCATTTACACTCACTCAGAGTGGTTCAATGTTGCTAACAGCCTCCTGTGTAATTCTAGTCACTTTGGAAGGTTACGTTTACATTTACGTTTACAGCATTTAGAAGATGTTCTTATCCAGACTGACGTACATCGGTGCTCAAGTCCTCCATGTCTGTTCTTCACACCTGTAAAAGCTAAACTAAAATCAACACCTGCTTTGAACCAAGTTACTGCCAACTAAGATACACACCTTAACACCTTAACCCTGTCAGAAAGAAAAAAGTCAGAGGTTAATACACAAAAAAGGACAAACAGTTAAGAGGGTGAGTGTCCGAGTTTTTTTAAATATAAAGAAAATGATGTGCAAGAGATAAATGAGAGGACTGGTTAGTCACCAAGGTGCTCCATGAAGACAGCGAGAGTCTCACCAGATCTGACTACAAGAGGGAGTTCAAGACCGAAAAGAGTCTTGATGCAGGTCTTCCTCTTCTTTTGAGCAACGGAGGATCAAGACGAGCAGTGCTTGAAGCTCAGAGCACTTTATACTGTGACACGGCTGTACTGTCTATTTAATGTATCGTTTCTGTCATAACTTCCACTTTAGTGCTGCAGCTGCTGCCTGTGTAATATCATACTCATGGTGGAACACTAGTCACTCTGGAAGGTCTACATTCCATTCACACTATTCTGTTACAGTACATTGCTGTACATTATTGTGGTGTCTGTTTACTGTATTGTTTGTATTGTTGTGGAGAAACCTCTCATCAGTACTGAGTCACAGCTGCTGACCACAATAAAGTAACCCTGAAGCTTGCACTCCAAGAACTGTCTGTTCACCTGCTGCCTTAGATCTCCCACCACTTGACTGGTGCCACCATAACGAGATCATCAATGTTCACTTCTAGGGGTGTAACAATATATCGCGGTACAATATATTGCGATGCAAAAATGTCACAATATGTATCGTAGAGTGTTGCCGATACAATTACGGTATGACGGCAGTTTAAGCCTTTAAGCGCCAGGGTTTTTTTTTTAACTGGATTTTGACATCAATATTTCAAAAGCTTGTGGCTTAAAAGCAGTTAAAGATAGAAACTTACTGTAAATTAGAAAAATGTTGGACATGACCCAAAGTTTATGTGTCTCCCAGCTCTCTCTCACACACACACACGAAAGTTATTGAAATTTGTTAATGTTTTTGAAATAAATCTGTTATTTGAATTTCAGTTTCATTTTTAAATGTTGTTCAAAATATTGTGATACATACCGTAGCATGAACCCAGTATCGAGATACGTACCATATCGTGACCTGGGCATATTGTTACACCACTATTCACTTCAGCTCTCAGTGCATTTAACTCTTGTGGTTGATTGGTGCAGATGTTTATACGTTTGTCAGGTTCAGGCACAAACCCACTGGTTGGGCTGTCGCTCATATTCACAGTGACGCATCTAGAACTTCCATAAACTAAGAGTGTGATTGGTTAATTCACTTCTAAATTAGTATGGGAATTAATTTGAAAAAGGACTTTAAACTAGTTCCTTAAGGCCTAACCAATGAGAGAGCTCATGCATATCTACTATTTAATGGCTGGATCATTTTTCAGAATCAGAATCGAAATCAGAGAACTTTATTGATTCTGGAGAAAATGACTTATGTTACGACTGCACAGACAAACAGAGACAAGAGCAATATAAAATATAGTATAAGTCAAAATTAAACTCTCCAGAAAAAGTCCTAATTGCTAAACCTTACTAAAGATGTTACACACTAAACCATATATCTATAACTAGGACTTGTTTCCTTAATCTAAAGACAGACTGTTAGGACCGCAGGTAATGTTCCACTCCTGAAACAGCTGGGAAAATGAGAGCTTTCAGACAGAACTAGACGATCGGTTTCACCGGGCCAGTCACTGCAGCCTGGCGAGCCAAGTTTGGATGCAATGGATCGATATCACCATCCATGAAACAGCAACAGAGGAGGGAGCAAGGGCACAGTGTCTTTCAAGGAGGCTGCACACACACACACACACACACACACACACACCCACACCCAAAATAAACCATATTTCTCCCGGAGTAAACTTTTCAGCTCCAAGCTGTCTCCGTCTGTCTCTTTCTGAGGTCACAGGGTCAGTGTGAGGTTTTTTATTTGTTGTGTTTCTGTAGGGCTGGGCTGAAAGAGTGGCATATTGGGACTCGGACTGAGTTTCAAAACCCTACAATATCCCATCCTCATCCTGACCGCTTCTATCCAGCCTCCTGTCTACTCTAGACTAATATTATTCACTGTTTCTTGTCATTACGGATGAGGTTATCAATATTCAGTTGTGCGTGGCTGCTTTCTGGACTTCTTTGAAAAATGAAGCCCCACAAATGCTTTCTCTCAATCAAACTTATTTAGAGAGTAAAGACTTAAAATTAAAATCATCTGAGAAGCCAAAACTGGAAAAATGATGTTTCTACTGGATTCTACCAGGAGAGAGCTCAGCTCAGTTTAGGAACTTTGAAACAGTTATTTATGAACCTTTTCCTTTCCTATAGACCACACACACACTTCCATTTTTCTAGGGAGAATGTGAAAATGAACATATCATTTTAACACTCTAAATAAATAATAACCCGATACACCAGCCAGGTAGACCATTACTGGATCAGTTTTAACAGAAAAAAAGTTTTATACTGTTTTATAGTTTTACAGTGGAATTTTTGACATATCACAGTTTTAGTATATGCAGTATAGTTCAAACCAAAGCAATATTACATTTTCTTAGACTTTTTTCTTAGGACTTGTTTATTCTGAGACCTCCCGCCGGCTTGGTCCACATGTCAAATGGTTGACTACACAGAGTTTGAAAGCTTGAAGTCTGGTTTCTCATTCTTATATGCATACAATCCTTTATTTTTTACCAATTTTTTGATCGGGAAATACTAACACTACTGCCAGCTGCTTTCTTGCCTCATTCACCGCCGCCTTTGCTGTCTGTTTGTTATATCGCTCGGCTCCGCTCGCAGTCCCTCTATGATGATTTTTGTGCTTCTAGCAGTGCAGAATGACCTGGAAACTTCTTTTCAAGAATACTTATGACAGCATGTGCAACAATAGTTCAGTCCCATTTAACTTTTCGCCATTTAAAGTATTTAACCAGATTTAGTTTTCCTTTGTTAGCAGTTTTCTTATATTGTTTTCTTTGCTTCCTCCAGACAATCCTCATCTGTCTTTCATTAGCTCTGGTGTTAAATAGTCGTGTTTCTGTGAGCTGGTGCTCAGCTGCTAGTGCTTGATCGAGCCAGTGCTACCCAGAATTCTGGAGAGTGTCTTAGACATCAAAGCTCAAAGCTTGAACTGGCTTGGCATCGCAGTACTGCCTCCTCCATCCTCACCTCTTTCTTCGGGGGCCTAGTCACCCAACCCTGCCTGCCAGTTAACCTGAGTAAGGCTGAACTGCTGTCATGTTACTGAGTTTGAGTGCTCCTCCCCTGATGACGGACAGCTGAGACTAGTTTGAGGCTGGAGCATGGACACTCCCAGACAGTAGAGATGGGCTCAAAACAGCATCTTATTTAGACCATACTGGGTCTGAGTTAGTAAACAGTGATGAGGCGTTTCCAAGGAATTTCACTCCGTTCTCTAAGGTGTCCGGATACGGACCATCCGATTTACAAACATCCCAAAACAATGCTGGATAACCTACTATAAACTTTTGAAGGCTTGTCAGTTTTCACTCCAGATTAACTTCTATGCTATGATTGGATTCCTAGGGTTTAACTGGGGGAATCACCCAGAGGCAGATCAGTGTTGTAGCTTTAATCAGTTTATTAGCTGCCAGAATTTTAGATTTGAGAATTTAGATTTCGAGGCCTTTGAGTTGCCCTAAGTGTGCATTGGGGCATCTCAGACCCTCCCAGACCTCCTGTATTTGCCACCTTGACTCCAAGTCAGAATGATTATAGTGTTCCTAAGAAGACCTTGTATCTCCAAAATGGTTACTTTATAAGAGAAAGGTCAAAGAATATCTATTATTCCAAATAATTCTGGTCCATTTCTATTTATGCATTCGTTATAATATATTCAACAAGTGGCATATTCAAATAAGAAAACACTAAATGATAAAATGCTAATAAAAGAAAATGATAATATGCCTAATAGCTATTTTAGAGCAACTGACGATGCATCAGTGGATCAACAGATTAAGCAATTATCGCAGCTGTAATCTGCGCGCTGTTCGGGTGTCTTTGTTACAGCAGGTGTAAAGGCATGTGCGCTCCGATGAGGGTTAACACCAGCAGAGAGCTCCGTCAACCACCGACGTGACATCTGCTACCCAGCTCTGCACCTACACTTCAAAGCAGCGAAGGGCTCGGCCCTCATTACAGACTGATTGAGTGTGAAGGGACAGAGAAGATCCCCCACACGTTTCTCTCCGAGAATCCGTTTCCTTTTCCAGAAAACATGCCTGTATCAGAGAAAGACGAGACGCTTCAAACACACAAACTGAGAGAACAGCAGGCCGAGTCACTTCAGCAAGCGTTTCCACCTCCAGTCGTTTTTTTAACACTTCGGAGGTGAGAAGATGCGAAGCAACTGAGTGATCCACTACTTTTTTGGAAGATGGCCTCAAAGTAAAGAGCTTGTTTACGTACAAGTTGTCTGGTTGCGTTCAGCAACTCAAGACATTTCCATTATGAAAGGTTTTTAAGGACACAAATGTCCTGACTTCGTAGGGAAAGCAGAGGAAACCGCAGCTAACTGAGACCTTGTCAGAGGCGGCAAAATGTTACTGACAGTATAAAGGTTTTTTCTCCAAGTTTTTCAACAGAGAAATAGCAAAAACAGTAGTTTTGCTTAGAAAATTAAACTTCCCTCTTACCTTAAATGCAGTCAATCAGCAATGCGCCTTGAACTTAAATAAAACAGTCACAATATTAAAACCAGGTGATAACACAGATTTTCTGATTTACTGCGGCACCTGTTGATGAGTGGAAGCAGAAAAACGGGTGAGTGAAGGGATCTGAGACACTGTGATGGTTGGACAGCTGGGACGACTGGGTTGGAACATCTCCAGCATGGCAGGTCTTTCCTAGTGTGCAGTGGGTTCCAAAAGTGCTCAAAAAAACAAACAACCGGTGACCTGGCAGCAGGGTCATGAGCACCCAAAGCTCATTTATTCATGGGGAAGTTTAGCCCGTCAGGTCTGATGCCACGGAAGAGCTCCTGTATCACAAACTGCTGAAAAGGTTTGTGCTGCTCTAATAGAAATATGTAAGAACACACTGTGTAGCTGCAGGAGAGCATCAGAACTGGACCACGGGCCGGTGGACGAAGGAACCCTGGTCTGAAGAATTACGTGCACCGTGTGAGCAAAAATATGGCTTTAAATGATGATGTATATGAACAATGTTTCTGCAGATGTCACTCACATATAAAACATTGGAGTTTATTATATACCACAGGAACCAAAATGCTGTGACAGCTGAACCAAAATCTTATATCTCCAGATTACAAGATGAAAATTTTCTATACACTTTTCTATACACTACTATAAACTACTATATTTTCCAAGAAATGTTGAACTATTTGTCTATTTTGACACAATGTAAAAGCCGGCTGGAGTTTTTTAAATTATATACAAAAAAGTAAAAACAAAATGTTTTGTTCCTACAGTGACAACATATATATGACATATGGGGTTTGTGTATGACTCCAACCCTGACAAGGCATAAAGAGAAAAGTGTGTGTGTGTGTGTCTCCAGAGAACTGTTTTTTTCAGCACCTTGAGTGGATGCTGCTAGTTTGTGGAAGAGGTCGAGCATGAATGTTCCTCCCAGCTGAGTGTGTGTGTCCTGCGGTGACACCATCGTTCCGCATTGATCTGAGAAACAACCAGCATCCAGGAGCATGTAGGGAAAAGGGTGTGTGTCCACAGCTAAACTCTCTCTCTCTCTTTCTCTCTCTCACACACACACTCTCCCCCTCTCTTTCTCTCTCTCTCACACACTCTTCCCCATCTCTCTTTCTCTCACACACACACACACACACACACTCTCCCCCCTCTCTCTTTCTCTCTCTCTCTCACACTCTCCCCCCTCTCTCTCTTTCTCTATCTCCCTCTCTTTTTCTCTCACATGCTCTCTCTCTCACTCTCATTTACACACTCTCTCTTACACACATTCTCCTAAGCTCTCTCTTCCATGTTCTCTCTCTCTCTCACCCTCTCTCTATGTCTCACTCTCTCTCAATAACTCTTTCTGTGTCTTATTCTCTGTCTCCCTTTCTCTCTGTCTCTGTCTCTCTCTTCCATGATCTCTCTCTTTCTTTCATGATCTCTCTTTCTTTCTCTCTTGCTGTTTCTCTGTCTCTGTCTCTCTTTCTCTCTCTCTCTCTGTCTCTCTCTTCCATGATCTGTTTCTTTCTCTCTGTCTTTGTCTCTCTCTCTGTCTCCCTTTCTATGTCTCTCTTTCTCTCTCTGTCTCCCTTTCTATCTCTCTCTCTCTCTCTTCCATGCTCTCCCTCTGTCATTCTTCTACACTCTATCTTTTCCATGCTTTCCGTCTCTCTCTCTCTCTGTCTCCCTTTTTCTCTTTGCCTCTCTCTCTCTGTCTCTCTCTCTTCCATGATCTCTCTTTCTTTCTCTCTGTCTCTCTCTTTCTATGTCTCTCTTTCTCTCTCTCTCTGTCTCCCTTTCTATGTCTCTCTCTGTCTCTCTCTTTGTCTCCCTTTCTGTCTCTCTCTCTCTCTCTCTCTCTCTCCTAGAAAAACAAGTGGAGCTGATGATGCTGAGAGCTGAGTTGCTGCAGGGTGGAATTTTACGGTATGCCCAAGAGTTTATCAGAATACTGGCTGATTCAAAATCTATCCTCAAAACACACACACACACACACACACACACACACACACACACACACACACACACACACACACACACTGCCTGGGCTGGACTGCAGTAACTCCGAGGGAAGGTTCATAATTCAGCAGAAAAGTTTCACTTGGTCAGTTCAATAATATCCTTAGCAATGCACCAGAATACTAAACAACAAACTCATTTGCATAAAAAGGAGCTGTATTTGGAAATTGCTTTCCATTAATTTTCTATTTAGGATTATTTAATTATTTGAACATTCCAAAACACCAGAACAGGAGATATCAGTCAATAAAAGAAGCCCAAAATTCACTCCTACTCATTAGAAAACAAGACATAAACAACATCAATAATCACTCATATAGCCTAGAATAAGAGATATTAATACACAAACAACCTTAATAAACACTACACTACATTAGAATAGGAGATACTGAGCCATCTGTTATCCTGTTAAAGATTCATATACATTAGAATAGGAAATATCGACACATAATTAACCTCATTAAAGATACAATAGAAGATATTAGTCCATAAGCAACCTCATTAAACCAACCTCATTCTACATTCTAGAATAATAAATATTAAAACAAAAATAACCCACATAAACACTCATACACTAGGATAGGAGAAAATGAACCACAAACAACCTCCTTAACAGACTCCTATATATTAGAATAGAAGTACCGACTCATGAATAACCCCATTGAAGATTCCTATACACTAGAATAAGAAATATTGGGACATAACTTAAGTAAAGGCTTCTATACTGCAGAGTAAAAGATATTGGCCCTTAAATGACCTCATTAAAGACTGTAATACAATGGAATTGAAGATATTAGCCTATAAACAACCTCCTTAAAGACTTCCATATATTGGAATAAGAGATATTAGTACGTAAATAACCTTAATAAACACTAGTACACATTAGACCATAAACTGCTTTAAGAAACACTTCTACACAAATGCAGTACAGTGTGTTGTGTTGTAAATACCAAAAAGATGCACTAAAGCTGCAGAAAATAAAGCGAGGACCACTGCAGACTGCAGAACACAGTGGTTAAATTGAGACCTGTCCTGTCCAGCACAATCAGGATGTCCAGCGTTCACAGTTTATCCCCCAGAATGAAGCGTGGAAACTTGCATTAGTGGCTGATAGTGGTGGGGAAGAATGACAGCAACACCACTCCTGAGGCTTCAGCTGTGAAACCCACCAGAACAGATGAGCTGCGGCCTGTCCAAACTCATTCCAGCCATCAGGCAGGCCGGCGCTTCCCTTCCACCCCCTTCCCTTCCCTTCCACCCCATTCCCTTCCCTTCCCTTCCCTTCCCTTCCACCCCATTCCCTTCACTTCCACCTCCTTCCCTTCCCTTCCACCTCCTTTCCTTCCCTTCCCTTCCCTTCCCTTCTCTTCCCTTCCACCTCCTTTCCTTCCCTTCCACCACCATCCCTTCCCTTCCACCCCTTTCCCTTCACTTCCACCCCCTTCTCTTCCACCCCCTTCACTTCCCTTCCACATGGATTAAAGCAAAAAATAATAATCTGACGGAATTTTTTTTTTTACCAAATGTTCAACAGATGCTAGGTGGGCTAAATGCTTAGAGTAAATCTAGAACAATACACGGTAATTATAAAATGGGTTCAGGACTCAAGTAAGTTTAGTTCATCTGAACACAATCCTCAAACAAGAGTAAAGTGCCTGAATATCCAGCACAGCCATGAACAGTTAGACCCTTTACTCTCTTTAGCTTACTACCGTTATTAGCAGTGTACAGGCTAATCTAGCGTCTTTCTGAAAATAAACAGAAATAGCGCCATATAAACTTACTTACACTCGGTAATGATGCAAACACATACAATAAAGAGCTGATACAACACTGCCAGAGGATCTAAAGTGAACAGGGTAAGTTGGAAAATAACTACAAACTCCCAAACAGACTGTTTTCCCGTATCTCTCTCTCCCCATCTCTTGGTCACTCACTCTTTCCCCATCTCTCTCTCTCTCTCTCTCCCCATCTCTCTGTCTCTCTCTCTCTCCCCCCATCTCTCTCTCTGCACCCACAGTCCTTGCAGAGCCAGTGCTCTCTTTACACTCCTGCCTTTCTTACACCGATCTGCCCCAACTTCATTATTAATCTTCAGGGTACCATATGAAACAAAGAATGATTGAGAAGAATGATTTGTATTTGGAAATGAGATCCCGTGAGATAAATATGAGACTAGAAAATCTTCCTGAGGGGGTGGAAGGATTGGATGCCTTTGCCTTTCTAGAAAGTTGGATTCCCAAGATGCTCGGCAGACAAACTTCCAAAGCTCAATTATGCTGGAGAGAGCACACTGAGATGGAGCAAGAAGGAGCTCGGACGAACCCCGAGGACGAACCCCGAGGGCAACGATAAGGAAGTTTGCTCAGTACAAAGATTAGGTTAAAGTGCTTGACGCTGCTCTCAATATAAAAGAGATAAAATCTCCGACAACACTCACTATAAAATCTCCTTCAACAATCATCTGGTGCGACTCTACTAAGATTTATCTACAGGCATTTAGCAGCAGCGGCGTGACCTGGAGGTAAAACACGGACTTCTCTTACCAGCCTGATTGCTGCTTTACTTACAAAGAACAGACTTACACCTTCAACCGACCAGAACAAGCACAGGGTCTTACTGAGAAGATTAAAAAGATGAACAGTAACTGAAAATAGACACAAGCGGGACTATGGGTATTTGTTAAAGATAATCTGTTTGCAGAACCTTGTAACAGATGTTACAAATCATAATGTTTCTAAGAATCTGTCAATTTTACTGAACGTTTAATACTAGAACCGCCAACATTCCAGCCCCCCCCCCTACTGCAATAGCGTCAGCGATGCTAAGACTTGACAAAATAAGTGTTTAAAATAAATATTTTTGTGGGTTTTTTAAAATCACATCCACAGTGAACCCTCCTCCTTCCGACTCTCCCTCGCTCAGATCCTGGTACAACCAGGCTTCTTTGGTCGTCATATATCTTTTGTTTGGTTCCATGTCTTAAATTTCGCAGTATTTTTTAATAAATGGTGCGCTGTTAAGGTCGGATGGCGTCACAAGCGTCTAGTGTTGTTAAGCAATGGGGGCGGTGGGAGGGGTGTGGCGCGAAAAATGACAGCTGATCTAAATGAGGGGTAAAAATGACTCCTCGGCGGTTCTAGATATAAATGGTCGTATTTATTTTACTTTTTATCACACACTCACCAAAATCCACTAGACGATTAATAAAGCCATTTTAGGAGAAGTCATGAACTTAAAGATGTAGGGGTTTTATTTTAACAGAACTACAAGCATTTGAAAACGCCAGGGGTTTTTCTAGTGTTAAGGAATTCTGGGACCCACATTTTGAGCTGTTTTTGCTTTTCCTGGTGGAGTTACAGTGACCCCTGCTGGATGTAGTTTGCTATTAGATTGTATTACTGTTAGTGTTTCTTCTCCTCAGAATGGCAGCGTAGTCCAGCACTTTAGATAAGAAATGACTCAAGAACTAAAATCACTTGTAAAGTTCTTGTAGGTTTCTTGAGGAACTGTGGAACGTGATGTTCAGTCAGGAGATCTACATTCATGTGTTCCTGCTCTGATTATGCTTTTTCTTCTCTTTTCCCAGACTGGAAAGGTCCTAAACTACAGTAACCCCATCATCCTCTTCCTCTTTCTGCTGACCTTCTCCACGGCCACCATCATGCAGTGCTTCCTGATGAGCGTCTTCTTCAACAAGGCCAACCTGGCAGCGGCCTGCAGCGGCATCATCTACTTCACCCTCTACCTGCCGCACATCCTCTGCTTCGCCTGGCAGGACCGCATCACCAAGAACATGAAGCTCGGCGTGGTGAGCCTCCTGATCACAGCCGACTGTCTGACCTCACGTTTCGTTATTTAGCGCCAGGTTTCCACGATACGCTGCTGTTTATAATCTGAAACTCTGATGAAGGCTCTTCGGTTTAAACAAAAAGAAAATTTGTGGGAAATGAATCTGAAGATTAAAATTATATTCACATCTTTTATTCAAGTCTTTAGTAGATGTGATGAAAAGTTCCTCATGGTCCCAGTCCTTTTTATGAGACACAATGCAGGGCAGCCGATCAGAGTTCAGCTCATTTGCATGTGTCAGTCAAAAACCCAGCAGCTTTATTTCAGCGAGGTTGGAAGATGTCGTGTAAAAGTGAGCTGTGGTTTTGGAAAGTGAATAATTAAAGTGTGGACTGTGTGATGTGAAGGTTCTCTGTGGTCTGTTCCAGAGTCTGCTGTCGCCCGTGGCATTCGGGTTCGGGACGGAGTACCTGTCCCGCTACGAGGAGCAGGGCCTGGGGCTGCAGTGGGACAACATCGGCACCAGCCCACTAGAGGGCGATGAGTTCTCCTTCCTTAACTCCATCCGCATGATGCTCTTCGACTCCTTCCTCTACGCTGTCCTGGCGTGGTACCTCGATAACGTCTTTCCAGGTCTGTTCTGGACCCGTCCTAAAAAATTTAATAAATTGATCTTTATATTATCTTTATTTACAGTGTAGCTGAGTGTTTACAGAGACTGAAAATAGTCTCTCCTCAACCTTCTCCCAACACACTCAGTCTCTCCTCAACATCCTCCTCCCAACACACTCAGAGTCTCTCCTCAGCATCCTCCTCC
>JBBPCY010014485.1:0-12500 GCA_037974405.1 Brachyalestes nurse
TCGCTCAATTAGAAAAGGGAGCTGTATTTCAATAAAGTTTGAATCTGAACCTGTGTAGTTTGAATGGAGGTGGGGGGTTCATTAATGTTCCTGTCTAGAAAAGGGGGGCCCTGCAGAGAAAGTTTGGGAACCACTGCTGTAAAGGAAGTTACTCTCTCCCATGAGACTGCATTTGACATAGATTTCACACAGATTTTAATCTAAGGTTTAACACGCAAAAATGGGTTAGATAGATCAGAATTCATTCTGCAACATTTTTCCCTCATCATACTATATGAACTGATCAACTATCATCTAACATGTAATACTATTTGGTTTTGACTCTTTTCAAGACAGGAGCTACAGGGCTATGAATCAACTGAAAGAAATTCAATGGGGTCTTTTAGTGTTGTGGCTCCCAAATGATGGAACTCCCTCCATATTCACAAGGTTTCCTCTCTTGCTTCTTTCAAAACCCAATTAAAAACAGATCTTTTCTCTCAGGGCTCTGCCTCTTCTCCGAACTCTTGATTCTGGTCTCTATTTTTTCTTTCCCAGTACTGTGGTCTGTGTCGCTGTAATTTGGACTCTTAAATGTTTTTGTCTACTACTGTGTTAAACAGTGTTTCTATATTTCAACATCTATGTCTATGTCTAAAAAGGGCGCTATTTGAATAAAATGTATTATTGTCATTTTCATTGTTCCAATTATTATTATTATATTTTTTGCAGCCTTATAAAACCAGTGTACTCCATCAATTAATACTGTTCATGATCTCTTTATTGAGAAGCAGCTGTAGCAGTGCATAAGTGAGTGGTGTGTGTGTGAGTGTGTGTGTGTTTCCTTACCAGTTTCAGGCTAAAGAACAGTACTAGCAGGATGGCACATGTGAGCATGCTCAGTCCGAGCAGCATAACCAGGGGCTGGTACTGGCTGGTGCAAGAGAACTTCCTATAGAGCGCTTCCTGTTTCAGCTTCTGCTCGTTCAGCAGGTACTTCCCTTTCGCCGGCATCTTAGCCAATCAGGGCGCAGCAATCAATCAGCGTGGAGAAAAAAAAACAACGCCTCTCCTCAGCAAGGCTGCAGATACTCAGTTATCGCCATAGAAACGCAGTGCATGTGTGTGTGCGACCGTCTAGGAGGCTCCAGTACACGGCATCTGAGTTTCCTCTCGCCTGCTCGGAGGCATTCTGCATGTTACTCTTAATCAGTCTTCTCTTCAGGCTGTTTGCTCTCGTCTTTGTTCTCCTCTCTCTGTTGGTGACGGTGATCTGAGGCCTGGAGCGGAGAGTTCTGGAGATCGCGGTGTCGAAGGCGGGAACGGTGAGGGATGAGGAAGGTCAGGGCGGTTGTCAAGGATACCTCCAGGATTCAGAAATTCCTGAAAAAGAAAGACAGAATGATTTAGTGTAGTGGCAGAGGCGGAGCAATGCTTTTCTCTTCTCTCTCTTTGAAAACTTGCTTTTGTCGGAAGGTCGTAAAACGGCTCATCTCCTTCTGTTGCTCTGCTAGTCTCGACCCCCGTCCCCCCCACTTTACACACAACCAACCTCAAAACACAAGAGGAGGTTGGTGAAAAACACAGGAATAAGCAAATACATTAAAACACGTCCTGGCAGTTTAAAGCCTGCAAAAAAGAGAACTTCAAAGCAACCTAATGGTAAACTTTTAGTAGTCATTTGATTTATCTGTAGTATTTATATGGACTTCTATTACTGACCACAGCATTTGGTGTATACAGCATAGCGTGTAGAGCATTTTCAGAATATTTTCTGGAGAGTTTTGTTGTGACATATACTATATTTTATGTGGTGTCTTTGTGTGATAACATAAGAAATCAAGATCAGTAAAGTTTTCTGATTCAGATTCTGAATATGACAGTGCTGTTTTGCTTGCACACACTTTCACTGCACTTCAGCTGTTCCAATTCAGTGGGAATAGGAAGACTACAAACTCCATCATATGTAACAGTTCCCACACAAACTGTGTGTGAGATCTGGCACAAGTAGTCATGGACAACAGCCATGAACATAGTCAGATTGACTAATCAGAAGAGAGAGCGTGAGAGAGAGAAAGAAATAGAGAAATAGAGAGAGACAGAAAGACGGAGGTAGAGAGAGTAAGAGAGAAAAATAGTTAGAGAGAAAAGAAGTTAGAGAGTTAGAGAGAGAGAGATAGAGATAAAAGAGTTAGAGAGAGAGATAGAGAGAGAGAGTTAGAGATAGAGAGAGAGAGAGAGAGACAGAGAAAAAAGTGTTAGAGAGAGAGAGAAAGATAGAGAGAGAAAGAGAGAGAGATGCTTGTTCTAAGAATTCAAGCCAAGTCTATATCAGTCCTACACACACACATACACACACTTATGTAATGAAATCCATTTCCAAAACAGTTACAATCAGGGAACAGACAGAGGAAGAATCACTGAAATACAAATGGATTAAGAGTGATTTTTGATAAGTAGCAGGGGAGAGAGAGAGAAAGACAAGGAAAAAGACAGGAAAAAGAAAGAAAGAGAGAGAGAAACGTCACTCAAACAAACTCAAGAGTGAATCTAAGAAAGAGAAAGGACAGTACACACCTTCTCTTGTAGAACCTTATCTTAGTCAAACAAATGCATGATGAGCATCTTAATCTAAACCCGGCTTCAGATAAAGGCAGACATCATCATCATCATATTATGGATGCAGCAGACGCTCAGCATTAACTTCACTTAACGCAAAGACAGACATGACTAGGGGCCAGATAAAGTACCAGTGTGGCCAGTTTGTGTGTGTGTGTGTGTTGCACTGCAGCAGATGTGAATAGCCACAAAGCCCTCATTGAGACACAGTAAGAGGGAAGCTTTCCCGCTAAGAGAATAGAAATAGGGGTCCGGATTCAGGCTCCGGCCCGGTCCTCTGCTAGGATTTCACTCTGGCTGAAGGTGCATTGGTGTATTTTGAATACCAACAAATTTTGTATCACTGAGTAACTTCTTTCTCAAAACTTCTCAAATCATTTTGCTTTAACAAATCTAACACCTGCAGGTGCATGAGTTACTGAACTTTTAAAGAGCATTTATAGCATAATGTATTTAGTACAAAGCATTTTCAGAGTCCTGAAGAGTTTTATTTTGACTTTATACTGTATTTTATATTGTTCTTGTCTCTGTGTGTCTGTCCAGTCAACAATTTCCTCCGTCATTAGTAAAGGTTTTTATTATATTCCCGTGTGTCAATTTCATACAGGATACAAATGTATTTGTTAGGTTGCAGCGGACTTGTGCATCACAGCAACTTTTCTCTCACGGACAGACAGAGACGACTGACTGGTTTTACTATTGTTTTGTCCTTCCAATCCAGAAAGGCTGTGGACAAGATATTGAGCCATAAGGGTTTTACATTAATCATCCTTGCAATTATTGGAACAATGATAAATCTCAGCTCTGTTTATTTAAGCTGATACTCTATTAAAATCCATCAATACACTGTTCATTGAATGACAGTGGTGGCAAAAGGAGAGGAGCCTACAACAATAACAGTGTGGTTCAATGCAGCCCTATGCAATGCAGTTAATCTGACTTTTGAAATAGATTAGTTGATTAATTAAAAAAAAGTTGGTTAAGTGTTACAGAGATCATTATTTGCAGCATTATACACCTTAGACAGATCTTCTAACAGCTATTAATTTTAAGTCTAGGTTTACTAGTATAAAGGATTTATTTTCTTATGGACTATATAGCACTGATATAAGTCGCTCTGGATAAGAACATCTGCCAAATGCTGTAAATGTAGATGTAGATGAACCTTGTACATGTGATATAATACAGACAAAACTGCCACCACGTTTAAACAAAAACAAGCAAAAAAAAATTAAAAACTAAAGTAAGCACATGTGTTTTTAACTGGAATGGACCCCAATAAGTCAAGCTATAGTACATGCCCTGTGCTCAGAGACAAGCAAAACTGCTCGCCATTTCAGTGACCCGTATAACCAACTTCATCACAAGACTACAGGCTTATTCGAATGGATAAGCACAGTCAACAACATAAAATAGAGAGAGAGAGAGACAGACAGAGAGAGAGACAGAGACAGACAGAGAGAGAGAGAGACAGAGAGAGACAGCAGAGGGTTCAAAGGTCTTTTTCCTCATTGCTGGATATTAATATCCAAGCAGCAGATGCAGATTATCAGTCGAGTGTAAACAGCAGGCTCATGCTAGACGGAGCAAAACAACCTAAACATCATCTGCTCAAGACAAAACCCCCACCCTGAAAGATCCCTTAATCCCTGATGGTTTTATCAGTAGCTCCTACCGAAGGTCTGAAGTGTTTAAGACTGAGGAGCCGCAGCACATCCTGCTGCGATGACGTTTCCGTGCGTAAAGTTTGGAATATGACTCAAAGCCACAAAATGCCAGAGACGGCCGATTACGGCTAAAAGAAACTATTTCGAGTGTCATTTTACTGTGAGCTCTCAGCTTTTCAATACTGAGCCGTCTGAGCTTTAAACAACTAAACCCAACAGACAAAAAAGCCCACACTGTGAGGGTTCTGCCGTCAGAGATAAACAGATGGAGGGAGTGATGACTCCATTAAAAGCAATTGGTCAAAAGGAAAGCAACAGACAGACGAGTCTATTAAAATAACAGAGAAACGAGTAAATCGGGAAAGAGACAGGAAAGTACGAAGAGGTGGGGAGGAGGGAAGGGAGAAAGGGAGGAGGAAAGGAAAAGAGAAAGGATGGGGAGAGAGAGAGGAAGAGAGCAAGAGAGAAAAATAGACCAAAGAGAGAGGAATACAGAGGGATAGAGAGAAAGAGAGAGGAGGGAAAAAAAGAAAGAAGGAGAGAGGAGAGAGGGCAGGAGAGGGAGGGGAGCAAGAGGGAGGGAGGAAAGAGAAAGAGAGCAAGAAAGAGATGAAGAAAGAAAGAAAGAAAGAAAGAAAGAAAGAGAGAAAGAGAGAGAAAGCAAAAGAGAGAGAGAGAAAAGGGAGAGAGATAAAGAAGGAAAGAAAAAGAGACAGAGAGAGTGAGAAAAAGGGAAGAGAGATAAAGATGGAAAGAAAGAGAGGGAGAGAGAGCGAGAGAGATAGCACGAACGAGAGAGACGGAGAGAGAGTGAAAGAGCGAGAGAGAGACAGTCAGACAGTGAGAGAGACGGAAAGAGTGAGAGTGAGAGAGAGAGAGAGAGACAGACAGTCAGACAGTGAGAGAGAGAGAGAGAGCCAGAGAGAGTGCGAGTGAGAGAGAGTGAGAGAGACGGAGAGAGTGAGAGTGAGAGAGAGAGACAGACAGGCAGAGGGAGAGAGAGACAGACAGACAGACAGACAGAGAGAGAGAGACAGAAGGAGAGAGAGAGAGAGAGAGAGACAGAAGGAGAGAGAGAGAGAGAGAGAGAGAGAGAAAGAGAGAGAGACGGAAAGAGTGAGAGTGAGAGAGAGAGAGAGAGACAGAAGGAGAGAGAGAGAGAGAGAGAGAGACGGAAAGAGAGAGAGAGAGACAAAAGGAGAGAGAGAGAGAGAAGGAGAGAGAGAGAAAGAGAGAGAGAGAGAGATGTAGCGACTGATAGAGAGAGATGTAACATACAGCAGAGCACTGGCATTTTGTGGCAACATGAAGCCTTCACATCGAGGCCAGCGGACTGCTTTTATACTTCTATTCTAAAGTTACTATGGCAAAGGAACAAACCAGTGGACCAGAGAGACGGTGTGGGGGTGTGTGTGGGTGTGTGTGTGTGCGTGCCTGTGTGTAAGAGAGAGAGAGAATAGACTGTAGTCTCTCCATGCTGAGTTGAATAGCAGTAACTGCACTGCTTTGTCTGAATGGCCTTTCCGTCTGAATGCAAAGCAATCAAGCAGGGAAAAAGAAAATCCTGGCCCACGTTTACTGGCCACTGCCGCCATCGATTCCTGGTATCTCCCAACACAATACACTCAGGCTGCACTGAACCGTGCACTGTACTCAGTTACCAAACACTACAGTAGACAGAAATAAGTCCACAACACAGGAAAATGCTATGTTTAACCCAACACATATGCCTAATTCAATACATAAACGGAGATGACCAATTACAGCACTTTATTAAATTACTTCTGTTACTGCAATTACTCAAATACTCTCACGCTCCAGCCACAAGTGTCAACTGCTTCAAGCTTTACAGAAACAATTCTAAACTAAATGAGTAATCGCATTATACTTTGTACAGACACACGACATAACACTGGGTTTCCAGTCCAAAGCAGCTCTACAACGTTATTGGAACAAATCGAAACAAATTTTTTGCCATTATACTAATATTAACTAGATTTCATGACCAAAAACATCTATTTCAGCTATATCCAAACAGTATGAACTTTCACAGGCCCATTAAATAGCCAACATACATTTCAAATGAATACCATTTTTTTTTTATGGAGTTCAATGGGATTTCAGTCTTTTAGGCTGAATCTACCAACAGTTTGCAGAGAATAAATAGGCCAGCGACGAATAAAATGCCAATAAACAAAGTTAAAAAGCAAATATTTTATAACCGTGGGAATCGATGCAATAAAATGTGTCTGTAAAATGTAAGCCTGGCAATAAAAGTGTGATTTTTGTTCGTTACATTTTTTTAGCCAAAGCCACACAAATCAGTGTTTGTGCCGATACCAGCCAGCGAGGATCACCAAAACAGACGAAATTCTGACTCACACATGAGTCATATTTGTGCAGTCTTCACTTCTGGCTGAATAAACTGTACCATCACGGTCAATGAGAAATGTGTGACTCTGTGGGTCAATAAGACAGTAAACTACACCACGGCTCAGTGGTAAGTAACACCATTCATTCTTTAAAAAATAAGCTGGTACTGAGGCAAACTGGCCACACTTCACGGACTGGACACTAACCTGACATATTTCCACAGTGAGGGTGCAAATCTTATCTTTGTGGAAAAGGCAGTCGTACACAATCTTGTGATCTAAAAGTTCCTTCCTGAGATTTCCAAACCATGTTATAAAATGTCACCCATGCAGTGACATGTGGAAGCATTGGGATACATTGGGACCTGTTTTCAGGGTTTGGGCCCTTACTATCTTACTTCTTAATGCTTCAGCAGACCCAGACATTTTGGACAACACCATGCTTCCTGTGTACTTTGTGGACACAGTTGGGGGAAGAACCTTTTCTGTTCCTGTGTCCCAGTACACAAAGAAGCTCCATAAAGAGCTGGCTGGAGGAGTTCAGTGTGGAAGAACTTGACTGGCCACACAGAGTCCTGACCTCAACCTCATCCAGCACCTTTGGGATGAACTGGAACGGATGAACTTCTCATCCAACATCAGTGTCTGAACTCATAAATGCTCTACAGAATGAATGGGTACAAATTCCAAAACTCCAAAATCTTTAGAAGCTTTACAAAGGAGGGACCAGCTCCGTATTAAAGTCAATGCATTGGAATGCAATCTCATTAAGGTCCCTGTTGGTGCAATGATCAGACATCCCAATACTTTTGTCCATACAGTGTACATTTAGCACAATACTGCTTCAATGCAAGATTCAGGAAAGGGTGCACTTAGTGTGTCCATGCATGCTGTACTTTTGAGTATATTTATAAGTGTGCTTTTGAAAGCATAGACATTATGAAAGTATAGACTACGTATGACTATATTTCCTATCTCACCTTATCTACTACTTATGTAACAGACTTGGATGGGTGCACAATTTGTGTTACTAGTAAATTATTAAGCAGTAATTTATCTATAGTATTTATATCCATCTCTCTTACTCACCCCAGCATTTGTATGTATATAGCATCATGTATTTTACACAGAGTATTTTTCTGAGTTTTTAATTTACTCTTATTTGGCTTAATTTTAACTTTATATTGTTCTTGTCTCTGTGTCTCTGTGTGTCTGTGCAGTCGTAACATAAGCAATTTCCTCCAGGATCAATAGGTTTCTGATCGTGATTCTGGATTTATTATGGCTGCTACTGTTGGAGAAATGGGACACACTTGGACACTAACCAGAAAGTAAATAAACATGCACACAAGTACATAAATCCACAAGTGTGGACAGGCAGCTATTTTTTTCTGAAAAGAGCTGAGGACAGTGGTCCAACTATTTTTTTTTTCCTTCAAGAATACACTCACTCAAGCAATTGACCTCGACACCCATGACTGTGTGGTGACTCAAAGCTCCATGACACGGAAATGCTCGGCCTCATCTCCAACAATGATGAGTCGCCTTACCTGAAGGAGATGAAGGAACTGACAACATTTTGTCAGCAAGACAAAGGAGCAAGTCGTAGACAACAGGAAACAGCAGCTTTATCACTCTCTCACTTGCATAAACGGTGACTCAGTAGAGATGGTGAACACCTTTAAGTACCTTATGGGGGTTTTCCACTGACTGGTACCAGCTCGGTTCGGTTCATTTTGGTTCGGTGCGGTTCTACTATGTTTTGGAAGTACAGTTTTCCACTTCAGCTGGTTGCTATAGCGACCAAACATTCTGAGGTAATCTAATCTAATCATCAGCGATTAATGACAGAAACGTGCTGACCTCTTCATTTGACCAAGGCACAGACTTCCGTTCTGCCATAATTAATACGTTTGCCGATGCACTCACTGTCAGTAACCTCCAATATGTACACATCATCACTTAGTTTCGGCTCGGCACGCTTGGGACCTTTGGCCAAAGTGGTACCAAGAATGGTACCAAGAATGGTACCGTGTACCAGGTACCAGAGTTTAGTTATGGAAAAGCAAAAAAAGCAAGTAGAGTCGAACCGAACCGAGCTGGTTCGAAAAATGGAAAACCCCCATTAGTGTCTAGATCTCCGACAACCTAACCAGGTCACAAGTCACAAACACACTGTTCATTAAGACAAGGCAGTGTCTATCATTTGAGGCCGCTTAGAAGGTTTAGGGTTTCTCCTACAATCCTAAAAGCCTTCTATACATTTGCTATTGAGAGCATTCTGACCATGAGCATCACTGCATGGTTTGTGAACTGCTCTGCCCAAGACCACAAAGTCCTGCAGCGAGTGATCAGAGCAGCAGCTCTCCCTGCAGAACATCTACATCAGATCCTGTAAGACCAGAGCAATTCAGATCATTATGTTCTCTTCCTATCCCAGCAACTTTCTGTTTCAGCCTGAGAGATACGGTCAGGACTCAAGAAACTTTTATCCTCAGGTCATGAAGTTCCTCATCAGTACTCCCCAAACCATTGACATTCTATTTATTCTCTTCTGTAAATATGCAGATAAGTTTAGTCGGTAGTTTGTCTATATTGTTATACTTATATTGTTGACATTTGTGTATATTTACCTGTTTAGTATATTATTTTATTCTGTATGCTATTTTCTGTTATTGTACCATTTTAAGAGCGATTCAGGGTAACATTTCACTGCAAGTTTTATGTGAGAAACTGAACTGTTTATGTGACAAACATCTTAAATCTAAAAGCTCATCCTTGTGGCAAGTGTTCAGAGTGCTGGACGTCTAAAAACCTGTGGATTCCTTATTTATTATTTAAACTGCGTTATCACTAAGCTGTTAGCAGTTATGTGTAAAACAATGAACTGTTTTGGCATTTTGAAAAGGGAGTAGATGCAATAGCCTCAGGTCAATTCAGATAAAGCAGAATTACTAATTAAGCTTGTTTTCATTGATTAGAGGTGGACACGCCCGGCACAGTGTAGTCATAGTGAGACAAACTTGTCATCAAAGGCTGCATTTATTTCGTATCTACATGTGATGTGAAATGATGTAGGTCCATGTGACTTGGTTAAAGATGCATAGCCTGTTGATCAAAATGACTGTACATCGCACAGAACACACAAATACATTGATTCCGCGTGCTTACAGAACGCTCATAAGCAATAGTGAAGATCAGCATGGTCGCTAAAAATATCTGTATTTCTCGATGAACAGCGTTATTGTAACTTGGAGCACTTTACAAGCGTGCCCATAAAAAGAATGTAATAATCAAAGCGATCACTCGATTCCAATATAATCATAATTAAAGCATGACGCATTGCCCAGCTCCCCTACAGGAAAGCAGACTAATAAAACATTTTAGTACTTTAATTTAAGGCACTTACTGGTGACTAAAAAATCAAAAAAGGTGCTATGACCCTCTGATTCTGCCCAAATCTCCTCAGCTGATGTGGTCACTCAGTGTGGGGATAACTAAGAGAATAAGACTGAAATGAATTAACTGAGATGCAAAAAGCAAGTGGTGTTTGTGTCCCACAGGGCCGGTTTCCATGTGATGCCATGGTGGTGAATGTAGCTTAATCCCTAGTGGCAGTGTGTCCATGAGTCCAGCGGCGTTCTGGCACAAAAGCTTGATTCTCTCCATAATCTGATAAAGACGAAATAAAGATTCACAATTTACACTTGTTAGCTTCTTGGCCTTTCATCTCCCTCTGCTTCGGCGAAATGGACTAATTCCCCACATCGCAATTTCTCCCTCAGAGTCCCAAGCATGGTAATTATGTCCCGTAGATTAATCCAGACTCAGAACTCTTTGAAGTCTTTATTAGGATAATCGGATCGCCGATTTCAGACAATGTCCAGACAGCCACGTATTACTCTAAAGCACCTCTCCCATTGCTCTCAGTTTAGATTTATGATAAAAGTTTCTGATACAGTGCGCCACGGTCAACAACTTTAGACTAATATTAACTAACAGTGGGCAAACCTGACATATCTCACACACTTCACATAGCTTTCTTTGACTGGACTGTTTTCTAACACTATGCTAAGCTTAAATTACGCAGGAAAAAAGGTTATAAACCTTAACCAGACAGAAACAACATTTCCAGGAAAGAAATGCATTTGTCTGTCTTTCATATGCAGGCAAAAAAAGAAAGGAGGAAGACAGAGCTGCAGAGAACTGATTTGATTAACAGGACGCTAGCTAACCCTCCTTTTACTAATCGTTTTTCTTGTTTATCATAAACACAGGAAGTGTGGCTGAAGGCTGCTAGCAGCACGTGCCTGATAGGAAATGCCCCCTTGTGTTCTCACCAGAGGTGTGTGTCAACGCATTTACACACTTTATTCTGTTCAACCCGGAAGACAATATCAAAGAAAACGAAGTAAATATGAACAGAGTCCGGAATGACAGAGCAGTTCATTAGTGCATGACTAATGTTTCATATCACAGATAAAGGAAGTATCCTGTCAGTCACTGTAAGCTGTTGGGCTTAAAAGAGTCCTTAGACTTCATCTGTAGATGAAGACATTGCAGCCTAAGTCTATAGATGAAGTCTATGATTAGGATTAAAACAAAGAAACAACTTTTATATTACAAACATATGATTATATCCAAATACCATTTTGCAGCTACACTGATACTGATACACACTATATGGACAAAGGTATTGGGACACAGCTGTTTTTCAGGGTTTGGGCTAGGCCCTTACTTCCAGTGAAGACCCAGTGTACAAACCAAGCTCCATAAAGACATGGCTGGACTCCCAAATCTTGTAGAAAGCCTTCCAAGAAGAGTGTTATAGCTGTTACAGAGAAGAGCAACTCCGTATTAAAGTCTATGGATTTGAATGCAGTGTCACTAAAGTCCTTGTTGGTTTAATGGTCAGGCGTCACAATACTTTTATCCAATATTGTGTACCTTCCAATATACTTTAAACACATTAGTGAATCCTTGATCTGGTTATTTGCTTTTAAATATATTCATCAGTTTAATATAAACGTACTGGCTGCTGTCTGTATGCTAACTGATCTTAATCTGTCTCATTTAGCATGAGAAAGGTATATTGTGATTTATCATAACAACTAAAACCTCACATTCATTAGCCCTACTTTTCAATGCTGAAAAACACAAAGGGGAAAAAAACAAAAAAACACACAAACGAGGAAAAGAAAGTTAATTTGGTCTAAGGAGGAGGAAGAGCCATCTCATCATGAGGCCAGACCACATCCCTCCCACACTCCCACTCTCTCCCTCCCTCCCTGCTTCCCTCTCGCAACATCAAAACAAAGCTGCCGTGGACCACAGCTGTGACTGTGTGCCCTAACCAAACCGCACAGGGCAGTCA
Organism: Brachyalestes nurse; assembly: GCA_037974405.1. Taxonomy (NCBI): domain Eukaryota; kingdom Metazoa; phylum Chordata; class Actinopteri; order Characiformes; family Alestidae; genus Brachyalestes; species Brachyalestes nurse. The sequence continues at coordinate 12,012 of JBBPCY010014485.1, forward strand.
GAGCCAAACCGACCACCAATCAGCACAGTGGAAAAATACTTAGCATAGCAGGAATCAGAGACATATAAAAGCTCATTTCAAACAATCAGAGAAGCCTAGACTTTCCTGCTTTTCCCAAGTAGGAAACAACGTGCGGCCTCACAGACTATTTCAGGATAAACCTTCAGCAAAGTGTATATATTTCTAGTCACTGAGCCCCAAGGCAAGATCTACACGTACACTTGAAGTCTTCCAATAAACTCATAAATAAGCAAATAGTTCATTTCTTCAGTACCTCCTCTCAGCGATCTGATGGCGTTTTATCCGAAAACTGTTAATGCTGTCATGATTACTCATTAGATATCATGCTCATGAGAAATAAAAAATAAATAACTTCTCAGCAATGATTCATCAGAAATTTCATATTCATATTCATATTCAGTTAAGTCAATTTATATATATTAATATATATATATATATATATTTTTTTTTTTTTTGGCCTTTCTGAAA